>VBRH01000071.1:240227-262121 GCA_014578085.1 Cardamine resedifolia
TATATATATATATATATACTTGCCTGGTGAAATGTTTTCCCTAAGAGGTAAAAAGATTTCCACCTTACTTGATCATTTAGAGCTGATGTGTCCTATTTTGTTTTAGGAAGAAGAGGAAACTAAGCCTCAGCTAGCAAAAAACGACCCTAGAGAAATTCAGGCATATTACCAGAACTTCTATGAGAAATATATTAAAGAAGGAGAAACTTCAAGAAAACCGTGAGGCCACTTTCCTAACTCCTGGCAATGATTCAATAGATCATTACTCTTATGTTTTCAGTCTTTTGTTTTTTGCTAAAGGGAGGAGATGGCTAGGCTTTACCAAATTGCCTCGGTATTATACGATGTATTGAAGACTGTTGTGCCTTCTCCAAAAGTGGATTATGAGGTTCGATTTATATATATGCGTAGTAATTTCCTATAATGATTATTTGATTATATTGCTCTGTGATGACTAGTTTCCATATGTTTGTTTTCTTCTTCTGTTATTTTAGACTCGTAGATATGCTGAGGAAGTTGAAAGGAAAAGGGATAGATATGAGCACTACAATATTCTTCCTTTATATTCTGTTGGGACTAAACCAGCAATTGTGGAACTTCCTGAGGTGCCTTTGAACACATGGTGACTGCTATGAGATTAGTATGCTAGAGAAATATATTTACACTCTTTGTTTTTCTTGTTATGGTATGTGCTGTGACCAAAATAGGTCAAGGCTGCATTCAGTGCTGTTCGTAATGTGCGCAATCTTCCTCGACGAAGAGTTCATTTGCCATCTAATGCTCCTAATGATATGCGCAAAGCTAGAACCAAACTTAATGACATTCTTGAATGGCTTGCTTCTGAGTTTGGGTTTCAGGTAACCGTGCCACTTTACTGTCTTTATAACTCCTATTGTGGTTATGATGATTTGCTAGGATCATGTAGTGTTTGCGTTTTGTGACACTACTAAATTGAGTAATAGTTACTTAGATGCTTTTGCAAATTACTTCTTTTCTTATGCAAAGCGTTGCATATTCATTGTTGTTTGACTTCATATGGTGATTAAAGAGAGGGAACGTGGCGAATCAGAGGGAGCACATAATATTGCTTCTTGCAAATGCTGATATTAGAAAAAGAAATAGTGAAGAATATGATGAGGTGAGCATTGTTGTAAGGAATGCTTTCCATTTTTCTCCTACACATCTTCATGTTAGTCCTTATCGTTAGTAATGCTGTAAGTTTCTTGCAGTTGAAACCTAGCACAGTCACTGAGTTGATGGACAAAACTTTTAAAAATTATTGCTCATGGTGTAAATATTTGCACTGTAAATCTAACCTCAGGTATGTTATATTCTTGATCTAGACACTTATGTGATAAGTTTGAATGATTTTAATGATTTTCTTGCGTTATGTTCTGTCTTTTGGTGTAACATATCTGATGTTTGATGCTTCAACTTGATTCTTAAAAGGTTTCCAGACGACTGTGATAAACAGCAGCTGCAGCTTATCTATATTTCCCTGTACCTTTTAATATGGGGTGAAGCCTCAAATGTTAGATTTATGCCCGAATGTATCTGCTATGTTTTCCATAATGTAAGTTTTCTCAGCTGTAGAATTTGATATTCATATTTTCCATGACTTTCTTCAGGATCTGGATATATTGAAATGCCTTTATTGTCTATTTTTTGTTATTGTTCTTAAGATGGCAAATGATGTCTATGGAATTCTTTTTAGCAATGTTGAAGCTGTAAGTGGTGAGACATATGAAACAGAAGAAGTTATTGATGAAGAATCGTTTCTGAGAAATGTTATAACTCCAATCTATCAGGTCATACGCAAGGTAAGTATATTAAGGTCACTCATTTTGTATATTTTTATTAGGAACTGTAACACTATCTTTTGACTGAAAATGATTTTACTTACCTTGAAGGAAGCCCGAAGGAACAAGGGTGGCACAGCAAGCCATTCACAATGGAGAAATTACGATGATCTGAACGAATACTTTTGGTGACTTTCTTTACTATATTATTTACACATATGCCTTCTTGATCTAGTTTCTGATTACTGACATCTTTATTTATTTGAAGGTCTGGGAAATGCTTCAAGATAGGATGGCCTCTGGACCTTAACGCAGACTTTTTCCTAAGCTCTGACGAGATAACCCCACAGAACGAGGTATATTTTATTTGCTTCTTAGTAGCTGTAATATTGGTTAAACTTCTATAGCTAGGGTATGAGACTTTGTAATTTTGGAAGTTATGTACCTTAAGTTTTAGAAAACAGTCTTATGCTTCTCAATATATTGATGTAGACACAGCTATAAGTTGTCGAAAGCTCATATCAAAATATGATACAGCAGCATTATGAACATTTTGATATCTTTGTAAGCCTTCCATTTTGTGATACTATGGAAACATGATCGTGTAGGTCTAATGTATTGCAGAGGCTGAATCAAGTCACTTATGGGAAAAGCAAACCTAAAACCAACTTTGTTGAAGTCCGCACATTCTGGAACCTCTTCAGAGATTTTGATCGAATGTGGATATTCTTTGTCATGGCTTTTCAGGTAAATTTAGTGTTGTAAAAGAGTTGATTTGTCTGAAAACTATATTTCTTAAATAATCAGATTTATCCTTATATCTTTTGTAGGCTATGGTAATAGTTGGATGGAATGGTTCTGGGTCCTTAGGTGCTATTTTTGACAAGGATGTATTCAAAACGGTGTTAACTATTTTTATTACTTCAGCGTATCTGACTCTTCTACAAGGTTGTGATTTCCTCTGTAATTTCTTGTTTACTAGTGAAGAGTTTTTCTTATATAATGGTCTAATGGCTTTCTTTGTCCTCTTTGTCCCTCTTCAAAATTCTTTATATAGCTGCACTGGACATCATCCTTAATTTCAATGCCTGGAAGAACTTCAAGTTTTCCCAAATATTGCGGTACCTCCTGAAATTCGGAGTAGCAGCTATGTGGGCAGTGCTGCTTCCGATTGCTTACTCAAAGTCTGTCCAACACCCAACTGGAGTTGTAAAGTTCTTCAGCACTTGGACTGGGGATTGGAAGGATCAGTCTTTTTATACGTACACTGTTTCGTTTTACGTGTTACCAAACATTCTGGCTGCTTTGTTGTTCCTCGTTCCACCATTCCGCAGAGTCATGGAGTGTTCAGACATGCGAGTTATCAAGCTAATAATGTGGTGGGCTCAGGCAAGTATTAAACTATTCTTGTGGTTCTTGAGTATATTGGTGTTCACTTTTGTTTATCTTTTTGTCATCTTGTAGCCAAAACTATATGTTGGAAGAGGTATGCATGAGGACATGTTCTCTCTATTCAAGTGAGTGATCACCACATTTCCTGTCACCATGATCTAAACTTCATATATATATTTCTTTTATTTCTTTTCACTAGCCTGTTCTCATATAACACAACTTATAATGGTCAGATATACCTCCTTCTGGATTATGCTACTGATCAGCAAGCTTGCTTTCAACTATTATGTGGAGGTCTGTATTTTTTCCTTTATCTTAACTTTCTTTAAATTACTTATAGTTACTCCAATTTAGGCTCTCTAGATTGCTACTACAATCTGTCCTGCTTATACTTATTAACATCATGCCTTTGCTGAAACTAAACTGGCACTGAGCCTTCCTACTGTGATTTTACTTTAAGCAATAATGACTATTATTTGATCTTACAAACAGATATTACCTCTTATTACGCCAACAAAGATGATCATGAATTTGCACGTTGACAACTACCAGTGGCATGAATTCTTTCCCCATGGTAAGTTTTCAGGCTACCCTCTTTTCTTATTCGCAATAACATTTCATTACGGTTGCCCTTTGACTAATATATGATTTTATATAGCAAATAACAATATTGGAGTGGTTATTGCTGTATGGGCACCAATTGTACTGGTAAGTAGAGATTAGAAGAGCTCCCAAGAAACAAAGAAATTGTGTTATATATGGGTTACATATTTGCGGGTGTTATGTTTTGAGTAGGTTTACTTGATGGATACTCAAATATGGTATGCCATTTTTTCCACTCTGTTTGGAGGCATACATGGGGCCTTCAGTCATTTGGGAGAAGTAAGTGATTTTTCACTCTCAAAGATACCACAAGAATAAACACTGCTATTCTTGACACGTTGGGTTTTTCATAGATACGGACTCTTGGGATGTTGCGGTCTAGATTTGAGTCAATACCAATTGCCTTCAGCCGCACCCTCATGCCATCAGAAGATGCAAAAAGGAAACATGCGGTACTGCGTTTTTAATAGTTTAGTGTGAACAAATTTACAGACATTGATCTTTTTTCTATGTGAACTATATAGGATGACTATGTGGACCAGAAAAACATCACAAATTTCTCCCAGGTGTGGAATGAGTTCATTATCTCTATGAGAAGCGAGGATAAGATCAGTGACAGGTTAGAAAACATTCTTGTCATTGTTGTTCAGTACAACATCAAGCATATATGTCATCTAACACGTTTCCTATTTGTGCTGTAACTCAGAGATAGGGATTTGCTGCTTGTACCATCTTCTTCTGGTGATGTGTCTGTTATCCAGTGGCCACCTTTTTTGCTTGCTAGTAAGGTAAGAAATCTTTGGTTTTTTAAGAAGACTAGCTTCCTTCCATTCTAGTAGCTAATAATGGTTCATTAATCAAAATGCCTGATTTCTATAATTGGATAATCTCCATTGTAGATTCCCATAGCTGTGGACATGGCAAAAGATTTCAGGGGAAAAGAAGATGCTGAACTATTTAGAAAGATTAAGAGTGATAGTTACATGTATTTTGCTGTTATTGAGAGTTATGAGACATTGAAGAAAATTGTTACCGCTCTACTAGAAGATGATGCTGATAGAAGGTATAATAATACCAGCTTCATGAAATTCTTCCAATGCTGAAATTTCTCTTATCATATTATGCATCTTAATAAGCCTTGTTTCATTAATTCATTTATTTTTCTTTTTGAATTAGGGTCATGAAACAGGTGTTTTTAGAAGTGGACACGAGCATACAGCAACAGAGTTTTATATATGACTTCCGTATGAGTGGATTACCGCTCCTTAGTGATAAGCTGGAGAAGTTTCTAAATATATTGGTAATATTGATTATATGTCGTCCACTCATTTACTACATCAGGCTTTACACAGTAACTAATGCTTGAATCCTTTGTTGTGCTTTTGTTCTATTATGTAAATAGTTAAGTGACTATGAAGACCAGGGCACATACAAGTCTCAATTAATTAATATGTTCCAGGATGTTATTGAAGTAATCACTCAAGATCTTTTGGTAAATGGCCATGAGTAAGTATGAGATATGATGCATTTTATTTCCTATAAACATATGTCATCACAAGTAGTATATGACGCGTCCTCTCATTTTTTATTCTTCTTGTAGAATTCTTGAAAGGGCTCGTGTTAATTCCCCTAACATCAAAAATGAAACAAAGGAACAGAGGTTTGAGAAAATTAATATTCATCTCATAAGGGACAGATGCTGGCGGGAGAAGGTAATTTTTTCCATGAGCAAGTTAATACTCTTCATGCTAGCTAAGAATTTTGTGTGTAATACATGAACTGACTCTTCTTTGTAGATTGTTCGACTTCATTTGCTCTTGTCGGTCAAAGAATCTGCAATAAATGTTCCTCAAAACTTGGAAGCCCGTCGCCGTATCACATTCTTTGCTAATTCTCTGTTTATGAATATGCCTAATGCTCCAAGAATACGAGATATGCTCTCTTTCAGGTGAACTACCAATATGTTATGGATTGACTACAGACTGAAATTAGTCACTTGATGAAGTCAATGTGATTCGTTTACGGAGAGAGATTCATTATACCACATTGTGTTTGTTCATGTTTCAGTGTTTTAACTCCTTATTACAAAGAAGATGTTCTATATTCAGAGGAAGAGCTTAACAAGGAGAATGAAGATGGGATCTCAATACTGTTTTACCTACAAAAGATTTATCCTGGTACATTCTTGATTCTTGACAAAACACCAGCAATTTTATATCTTTACACATTCAAGTTTACTGAGTTGATCTTACGTGAAATAGACGAGTGGACCAATTTTTTGGATCGTGTAAAAGATCCGAAGCTTCCTGAGAAAGACAAGTCAGAGTTCCTTCGAGAGTGGGTATCTTACAGAGGTCAGACACTAGCTAGAACAGGTATAAATGCTTAAACTGTAAAATCATATTGTTTTCAAGTATTACCTTATCTACTATATGTATACTAATCTTTGTCTCTCTGATTACTTGTGCCAGTTAGGGGTATGATGTATTATAGGCAAGCTCTGGAGCTTCAATGCTACCAGGAAGTTGCAGGGGAAAACGGTTTGTGCTTTCTGAGCTATCAAAGCTTTTTGGAACCAAAACCTGAGATTCTTTATTAACTACTTTTGCTACTTGTTGCAGCCAAGTTCAGTGTCTATCAGGCCATGGCATCCAATGATGATAATCAGAAGGCTTTCCTGGAACGTGCTAAAGCTCTTGCAGATCTCAAGTTCACTTATGTTGTTTCTTGTCAGGTTTATGGAAATCAGAAAAAGTCCGGTGATATCCATAACCGGAGTTGCTACACAAATATTCTGCAGCTCATGCTCAAGTATGATAATATTTGGATACATTTCGATGAAATTTATCATGATCTATTTGCTCTAACTATGTCAATTTTCTAGATATCAATCGTTACGGGTTGCTTATGTTGATGAGAGGGAGGAGACAGCAGACGCAAAATCTCCTAAGGTCTTTTACTCTGTACTTCTCAAAGGAGGAAACAAGTTTGATGAGGTACTTTTATGATTTTACTAATCAGAGTTCCATACATTATGTTTAAATTGTACCCCAAGTCCAAACCCATTTGAATCATATAAAAAACTATGGAGTTAATATGAAAATCAGATTATCTTGTTTCTCCTTTTTTTATCTGTTATACTCTTTGTATATGCTGTTCTCCATTATGCTGGTTAGGTTTGTATACATGTCATTCTTCGTAACGTGAATGGTCTTCCATCCTTAGGAAATCTACCGCATCAAGCTTCCTGGTCCTCCAGCTGAGATTGGTGAAGGAAAGCCTGAAAATCAAAATCATGCTATCATATTTACACGTGGTGAAGCGCTGCAAACTATAGACATGAATCAAGTATGTATTCTTTCTTCTTCTTTTTCACAACCATGGATTGGATGTCGCATCCTCATGGTTGGTATCTTTGTAGGACAATTACTTTGAAGAAGCTTTCAAACTAAGAAATGTATTGGAGGAATTCAATAAGGAGTGTGCTGGCAGACGCAAACCGACCATTTTGGGTCTCAGAGAACATATATTTACTGGAAGGTAAACATTTCAATTGAAGGAGTATTATAATTTGCTTTCTGCTTAGAAAATCAGACTGACAAGCAACTATGTATTGGCGTATTCTTACTTTTATAACTTTCTTGGTATAGTGTTTCGTCATTAGCTTGGTTCATGTCCAATCAGGAGAGTAGTTTTGTGACAATTGGCCAAAGAATTTTGGCAAATCCTCTGAGGTATTTTTCTTCACGACTTTAACTTTTTCATCTACTGTCCTTCTTGAATTACTTGTTTAACTCATTTCTTCGTTACCTTGCAGGGTACGTTTCCATTATGGCCATCCTGACATATTTGACAGAATCTTTCACATAACAAGGGGCGGTGTGAGCAAGGCTTCGAAAGTAATAAATTTGAGTGAAGATATTTTCGGAGGTAACGGAATCTTTGTTGTTGAAATGTTTAACAGTTTTTAACAACAGATAATTGATAAATGGTTCCATACAAAACTAAAGCAACTCTTGAATTGTTTGTCAATGTATATAGGCTTCAATTCAACTCTCCGTGGAGGATATGTTACACATCACGAGTATATCCAAGTTGGAAAGGGACGAGACGTGGGCTTGAATCCAATCTCAATTTTTGAAGCAAAAGTAGCAAATGGAAACGGAGAGCAAACACTTAGTCGTGATGCTTACCGTTTGGGGCATCGGTTTGACTTCTACAGGATGCTCTCATTCTATTTTACTACCATTGGATTCTATTTTAGTAGCATGGTATGCTCAAAAGTTTTAAATGTCATGTTTAAATGTTTCTTGTTACTGATTTCCTTATGGTTAAAGGTTATTATGACTTGTGCTTGTTTTTTCAGCTCACGGTGCTTACTGTATATGCATTCCTATATGGACGCATGTACATGGTTATGAGTGGATTGGAGAAAGAGATTATTCGACTCGCAAGCCCGAATCAGCTTGCGGCTCTTGAGCAGGCTCTGGCTTCACAGTCAATATTTCAGCTGGGTTTCTTGATGGTGTTACCTATGGTAATGGAAATTGGCTTGGAAAAAGGTTTTCGCTCTGCTATTGTCGATTTTTTCATAATGCAGCTGCAGCTAGCTTCCGTGTTCTTTACATTCCAGCTTGGAACAAAGTCACACTATTACGGGAGAACAATTTTACACGGTGGTTCCAAATATAGACCGACAGGGCGTGGATTTGTTGTTTTTCATGCCAAGTTTGCGGAAAACTATAGGTTATACTCGAGAAGTCATTTTGTGAAGGGACTAGAGCTGCTTGTATTGCTTGTTGTATATCAAGTGTATGGGAATTCATACCGGAGTTCAAACCTTTATCTGTATATCACGGTCTCGATGTGGTTTATGGTTGGCTCTTGGTTGTTTGCACCATTTATATTCAATCCTTCAGGCTTTGAGTGGCAAAAGACGGTTGACGATTGGACTGATTGGAAACGATGGCTTGGAGATCGAGGTGGTATAGGCATCCCGGTTGATAAAAGCTGGGAATCATGGTGGAATGTGGAGCAAGAACACCTCAAACATACGAATTTAAGAGGCAGGATTCTTGAAATCACTCTTGCTCTCCGCTTTTTCATCTATCAGTATGGAATTGTTTACCAGCTCAATATCTCTCAGAACAGCAAGAGCTTTTTGGTAACAGTTTTCATAACTTTTCGGTTTATATGTCAGACTTCTAGTCTATGATCTTACAAGCCTCAATCTCTTTTTACTGTCTCTTTGAAGGTGTATGGACTCTCTTGGGTGGTCTTGCTCACATTATTACTTGCTCTTAAGGTTTCACAGATCTTTGATCATTTCGTTTATATGATGTAAGTCATGAACCAATGCTTATTATACTTGGTCCGTTTTACTTTTATATCAGATGGTTTCAATGGGAAGACGAAGATTTGGTACAGATTTTCAGCTAGTGTTCAGGATTCTTAAAGCACTTCTCTTCCTCGGTTTCTTGTCAATCATGACTGTGTTATTCGTGGTATGCGAACTCACACTCACCGATCTCTCTGCTTCCATTCTTGCTTTTCTTCCAACTGGGTGGGCGATTCTTCTGGTAATTATTCATCGCAAAACCTTCTTCAGAATTACACTCACATCATGTTTCTTAGAACAGCTGTTGGATATTCTGTTTTTCAGATAGGGCAAGTACTGAGGTCACCGATCAAAGCTTTAGGGATATGGGACTCGGTGAAGGAACTGGGAAGAGCGTACGAGAAGATAATGGGACTTGTAATCTTCGCACCAATCGCTGTTCTGTCATGGTTCCCCATTGTTTCCGAGTTTCAAGCTCGTCTTCTTTTCAATCAAGCTTTTAGCAGAGGTCTTCAGATCTCTATGATCCTCGCTGGTCGGAAAGACAAAGCAGCATCTTCGCACAAGTAACCAAAAAACACTCTGTTTTTTTTTTAGTTTCTTGGGTCTTAAGCAACAAACAAGCTTCTTCTTTAGAACGGTGTCGTTTATAGTAGTTCAATAGTTTGTAGTTAGTTAGTTTCGTTGGAGTTGGACACGTGGTCCTCACTCTCATCACACTCATGTGTTGTCCTGATCACAAATGATTTTGACATATGGTCCTTAATAATAGCATATATACTTGAATTCTTTTGCTCTTGATTAATATTACAATAATTACAGTAAAAAGTAGATGAATCGAATTGACCCTAAATTCTGGAATGCACATCATGAAAACTCGATAACTCGTTTTGACTTATATTTGGATGCTTATAATATAGTATTAATATATCTGATGGTTTTTGCTTGATACACCAATTAAATGTCAGAGGGATAAATGATGGCACTTCAATTTCTTTATTTTTCCATGTGACAAATACTGTATTGTACATATAAGAGATAAAAACAAAATAATAATAATGTGATACATAGCCGAAAAAATGGGGGATACATAGAAAATGTCAAGAGTTTTTTTTTCTTTCATTTTAAACATTTTTAACTGGAGTACAGAAAATAATTTAATTACAAAATTATAAAGTATTAATAGTAACTCGTTTGTCTAAGAAATGTTTTTAGAAGTTCATGATCCAAATTCGAAGTTTCTAACATTCTCCAAATAAGGTGATATTAAGAAAAGAAAAAAAAATCAATTTAGCTTCAGTTTTTTGTTGAAGTCAAAGAAGAAGACAAGAAGTCATTAAACTTGGCGCATACGAGAAGAAGAAGAAGATAAGGACCTAAAATTTCGTAGTAAGCCTGAATTCCCTCTTTTGTAATTTGCCTTGTTTAATCTCTATCCACTTTGGTTTTTTCTCCATTTTTCTTTTATTTTCTACCTTTAAAAAAAACATTTTGCAATTAAAAAATAATTTTGATAATAGTATAATTTAGTTGATCCAGCTATAAATGTAACAGTTGTCAAAGTTCACTTTCTTTGCTTTCCCTTCACTGCTCTCTCTTTCTTTCTTGAAATTGTTTCCAGAAATTGCAAATCAAAGCTTTCTTTCTTTCCAGCTTTATAGAAACACAACACACTCTCTCACCCAACTTTTTTCTCCTTTAACCCCAAATCTAATCCCTACTCTACAAACTCTAACTCTCTCTTTAATCCTTACTTTCATTATTCATTACTTGATTAAATTTTCTATCTTTCTTCTGATTCCTTGTTCAATTTTACCTATATCGAGTTTTTCTTTTTCTGGATTTATTTTGTGAGCTCCAGAGAAGCTTCACTTGCAATTCATCGTTGAGCATATCTCTATGCTAATTGCGTTATCTTCTTTATTCCACTTTCTCTTTGGTTTTGCTTCAAGAGGAAACTTTTCTCTTTGGTTTCTTCTGTTCTAAGCAGAAGATATACAAAAATAGCAAGAACTTAGTCGCCACATTCTTAAGGTATAACAATTCATGGAACAAAAACAAAAAAGAACTCTTTTTTCTTTTTCTTTCGGTTGCATTGTTATATGATTCTTATGTATAAATGTCTCTTGCTTCAATCGTAAGTGATTCTTTTCCAGTGGTTTGAGAGCTGGGTTTTCTTTTTCTTTCTTTTTTTTCCCCTACAATTTTATTTTGGTGACAAATGTTGGAAACTTAATGCACATAACCTGTTTGTTGATATGCCGCAATTAATTGCTGAAGTTGCGCGTGCTTTTTGAATATTGTTTCTCTATGTGTCAGCATTTCTGGTTTCAAGGGGTTATATGTAGACTTCTGAGTCGGCAGCTTTACTTACCAATTTAGATTCTTCCATTTGTCCAAGATTCCCAGTTTTTAGATTACGTTTGGGAAGAAAGAAAACAGTACTCTTCCTTTGCTTGTAAGATTTGTGAAAGTCAGAGAAATATTAGTCCCCTTTATGTATATGTATACAAAGGTTTTTAAATGGTATGTTTTTTTTTGTTTCCTAGGTCGGAATTGTGAAGTTTTGAGCAAAGGGAAGACAATTTTTCATCGGATACAGGACCAAAGATGTCATCTGAGAGTTCCTTGAGTGCTGATATGTCGAAGAAAGTCTCTCTTTTTGGTTTCAAGGGTATCAAACTGTGGGTATTGATTTGTTTGGTAGTTGCCACATTTGTAGTTTTGGTTCTCTGTTTCTTATCTCTATGGATTTCATTCCGTCGAAAATCTCGGAGATCATCTCACAAGTTGTTACCCTTCAGTCAAATACCACATGTGCCGAAAGATATCAGGGTTGATGATAGAGTTGGTGTTCAAAATCATAATAATAATTTATGTATCACAACTGCTGATAAATCTAGTGACCGAAACTCAGGAAAGATGATGTCTTACTTGGCAAGAACGAAGTCTAGTGATAATGACAGTATAAGTCAATGTAGCTCTGTGCACCATCATGAGAGAGCTTGTAGTTCTCACTCCGGTGAAGAAGGAAGCTTTGGAACTACTTGGAGACAAGCTTCCTTATCGCAGGGCGGACTTGTAACAGCCTCTCCTTTGGTTGGTTTGCCAGAAATATCTCATCTTGGTTGGGGACACTGGTTTACTCTTAGGGATCTTCAGCTAGCCACCAACCGATTTGCTGCAGAAAATGTTATCGGTGAGGGTGGTTATGGAGTAGTCTATAAGGGTAGACTCATCAACGGTAGTGATGTTGCTGTAAAGAAGCTTCTTAACAATCTGTAAGTTTTTATTTGGGATTATCAGATGTTTTTGAACCCTGTGTTTGTTTCATTTTTACTTATTTAGTAATCCTGTCACAACTTTTGTCTCTAGGGGACAGGCTGAGAAGGAGTTCCGGGTCGAAGTTGAGGCTATTGGTCATGTACGGCACAAGAATCTTGTAAGGCTTCTAGGATATTGCATAGAGGGTGTTAATAGGTGAGTCTCACTTGCCTCTTATCAGTCTGAATATGCTACTTATTTAGTCTCATCAGTAGTCTCTTATTGTATCGCCAAAAGAATATTCAATTACTGTTAATGCTATGAGTAGATGAATCAAATTCTGTTTGGATGTAATGCAGAATGCTTGTTTACGAGTATGTGAATAGTGGTAACTTAGAACAATGGTTACATGGAGCCATGGGGAAACATAGCACTCTCACTTGGGAGGCACGCATGAAGATCCTTGTCGGTACTGCACAAGCGTAAGTTGTTTAAAATGTCAACTGTTGCTGGACCTTTTACTTGAAATTTTAAGGGTATACTGACATGCTCTGCACATTCACAGGCTAGCTTATTTGCATGAAGCAATAGAACCGAAAGTAGTCCACAGAGACATAAAAGCAAGCAATATCCTGATTGATGATGACTTCAATGCAAAGCTTTCCGATTTTGGGTTAGCCAAGCTCTTAGACTCGGGTGAGAGTCACATCACAACCAGAGTCATGGGCACCTTTGGGTAAGGCTAAAATTGTATCCTCTTTGGCGATGATGGGTTTTTGTCTTCATCTTATGAATATTCATGTGCATGTGCATCAGGTATGTAGCACCTGAATATGCTAATACAGGTTTATTGAATGAGAAGAGTGACATCTATAGCTTTGGTGTCCTGCTTCTAGAAACTATAACTGGAAGAGATCCAGTTGACTATGAACGTCCAGCTAATGAGGTAGCCTATATATGTCTGCGCTGTCAATGTATCCAGGAGTTATGAATATGTTAATTTGGTGTTGAAACATGTGTTCTCGTTGGCAGGTGAATCTGGTTGAATGGCTAAAGATGATGGTTGGTACAAGAAGAGCTGAAGAAGTTATTGATCCAAGGATTGAGCCCAAACCCGCTACACGTGCGCTGAAACGTGCACTTCTTGTTGCCCTTAGATGTCTGGATCCCGAATCAGAGAAACGTCCCAAAATGAGCCAGGTTGTGCGGATGCTCGAATCTGATGAACACCCTTTTCGTGAGGTATATATACTAAATTCACTGAATGTAGACTAACTCTCTGGAAATATTGAAACTTTATCATACTGTAACAAGTAATGATCCAAATCAACAGGAAGTGTTATGTGTGTTGTGCATATATCAACAAACTAAGTATTTTTTGTTTTTGCAGGAGCGGAGGAACAGAAGGAGTAGAACAGCGAGTATGGAGATTGTGGAGAGTCTCGAGACTACAGAGCAATCAGCTGAGACAAGCAATCCGGCTGGCCAGCCAGAGAACCACACAACAAAAGCTGAGAAGATTCATGAATAGGAAATATGATGCAGACCCTGTGAAAAACTCAGCTAAGTAACTTCACATCCCCAAATGCTCTACTAATCGATGACACGTGAGTTTTTTGGTCCTTGTGGAGAAACAAAACAAATCGGTTTAAAGAAGACTTTCATTCAGGTTCAATCTTAGAGCCAATTTTTTTATGATTCCTTGATCTTTGTGATTCTTGGTTCTTCTAAAATCTTTGAGTCTTGGCTTTTAGGGTGTCAAACATTAGCCAGAGCAGATTTGTTGTTGTACTATGAATTGAATTTATTTGTCATCCTCTCTACTGATTTGGACATGTATATATTAAAGTTATGACATATGTGATACAATATTACTGATATTGCAAGAAGGAAACAAACTAGAATTTGTTGATGTCTGAATAGTGTGTTACTAAAGTTATATTTTATTGGAGAGCATATCAATCAATTACCGTTTTTCTAAAATCCGTCGTTACATTTTAGATCTTTTAATCTGTTATTTCGTCAGCTGAGTTGTAATGAGACCAATACTCTTTCACAAGCTTTCCGAACAAAGAGTTTTCGTCCTTCATCAACTTCATCGGCTCATCATACTCCACAATTCGTCCTAAAAATCCAATCAAAACCCATCAAATATCTAATCAAACAGATTCAGAGAAACAAACACAAAAAATGGAGAAAACAGAAAATGATTAAGATGATGCAACAACACTCACCATCGCTGATGGAGAGAACCATCGTACAGTCCATGACGGTGGGGATACGGTGAGCGACAGTAATGACGGTACAATCGGCAAATTCTCGCCGGATTGTTTTCTGAAGTATCAAATCTGTGGCATTATCTATCGATGCCGTGGCTTCGTCGAGGACTAATACTCTGCTTCTTCTCAAAACTGCTCTGCCTAAACAGAACAATTGTCTCTGTCCCATGCTCCAATTCGATCCATCCTCCACAACTATCAAAAAAATAAACTTCACTTTAAGCCACAAAACATCTGAATTTTCCTGAAAATGTTCTCTTTATTTGGGAATCAGATTTGTTACCTAATGAATCTAAGCCATTCTCTTTTTCTTGAACCACTTCTCTCAGTTGACACTTGCCAAGAACCTGCATTTACAAAATGGGTTCTTATATCTCAACTTTTTAAAATGGAGTTTTTAGTTAGACATACCTCCCAAATCTCAGCATCTGAATGTTTACACAAAGGATCCAGATTAAATCTCACTGTTCCATTGAACAGAGTTGGATCTTGAGGTATAATCCCAAACCTTGATCTTAGATCATGAACACCAATTTTGGAAATGTCAACGCCGTCAACAACAATCTTTCCTCCAACGGGCTCAACAAGTCTGAACAGAGCACTGATCAAAGTCGTCTTTCCACTACCGGTCCGGCCAACAATTCCAATCTTGTGCCCTCCTTCAAATGTGCAGCTGATTCCTTTTAAAACTAATGGGGCTTCTCTTCTGTATCTTATCTGTATATATATTAACATTATAAGATTAAGAAACTCTCATTTTATGAATTAGGGAGTGAAAAATGAAAATGTATTAATCAAACTTGCCTGCAAATCAGAGATTTCGACTCTGCCCGTCACCGGCCAATTAACTGGTGGCCGAGTCTCTTCTATTACTTCAGGAGCCTCAGGTGTTAAATGTGTGTACTGATTAAGCCTCTCCACCGAAATGATCCAGTTTGCTAAGTAGCATTGGTTCTGTACAGAGTAAACAAGTCCCAGATTCAAAGATAAACCGTAAGATAGCGCCATACCGATGAACCCTGACACAACAAACAAACAAACACCATTAGTAAGCAAACAGTGAATCCTATCTCAAGGAATTTTTACTTCTGATGATGACTCACCGGAGCTAAATGTTCCTGTAGGGAGCAAAACCATGCAGAAAGCAGTGGAGGCAAGAACAATGGCGCTGACGGTTTCAAGCCTCTGGATCAGCCATTCGTTAGCTGCAAAGCTGTGGAAGAAAGGACTGGCGTTTGTATCAATGAGTGTGAGACTTTTCTTGAAAAACCTCTCTTCTTCATCAAATGCTCTTATTGTTATTGCTCCTGCTACTGATTCTGCTAAATGATTCGCCACTAAAGACCTTGTCGTGCCATTTATCCGCATCAACTCTTTTGCTGTTTGGAAGTAATACTTCTGCAAACCGATCAAAAGAAAAGAAAACAGAAACTCTTACTGTTAATTTTTAAAGAGAGCACAAGATCTATTAAGAGGAGGAATTTAAGAAAAAATAATCTGACCTGTAAACGAAAAGCTAGATAAATCATGGGAACAGATACGAACAAGACTTGCCAAGTAACAATAGCTAACACTCCAAGACTACAACCTGTGTTTACTGAAGACGCAACCACAAAGATCAGACCAAAAGGAACGTCAAGATCGACAATGCTCAAGTCAGAAGAGACCTGCAAATTCCCAAAAAATTATAGTTAAAGAGATTTGACTATCAGACAATAAACATAAATATTCATGAAGTTCATTAGCAATTACCCTGCTAAGAATCCTTCCAAGAGGTGTAGAGTCATAAAATGACATAGGCGCTCTAAAAAGAGAGTTAAGAAGCTGAGAAAACAACGAAGCTGATGACCTCATGCACATAATCACCACACAGATAGATCTAACCAACAAGCAGAGAATAGAGCACAACCCAATCAACAAGTAAACCAAGATCAACTTCAAAGTGCTAACTTGAGGGTTCTCTACGTTTGCAGCCATCCAAGAGTTCTGAAGAATCTGTCCAATTGCAAATGTCAGCTGAGCTAGACTCGCGATGAAGAAGAATATGTAACCTTTGTTTTGATTCATGTACTGTATGTACGGTCTCAACCCCGTGTCTCCCTTCTCTCGCTCTTCCTGTTTGATCAAACGACTTGGTTTTAAGACCTTGGATTGAACGTAGAACGAAGGGACTTTCTTGATTTCCTTCACCGGTTTGCTCGGGTTGTCTACCGCAAACACTCTTTCGGAACCAGCGGTTTCTCTGTGAGCGTTCACAAGATCTTGAAAGTCTCTGCTTCTGGCTAGGAGTTCTTGATATGTATCAGCTTCAATGATTTCTCCATCTGACATTAACTAGTTAAAGAAGTACAATAAGTAACCACGACAAAAAATGATCAAAAAACATAAAAACCAAAAAAATTAATTCTGATTTCAAGATCAAATTACCAAGATAGAATCAAAAGCAGGCAAGAAATCAACTTGATGTGTAACCAATAACACAGCTTTTCCCGCGAGAGCATCCATAACGTATTCCTGAAATCAAGCTCATTAGCTTCAACATTTCCAAGAATATGACAATGTGAAGTTTTGCTTTTAGTAAGTTACTTACTTTGAACAAACTTGTAGCAGTGTGTGCATCAACGGCACTGAATGGATCATCAAGGAGATAAATGTCTGCATCTTGGTATAGCGCACGAGCGAGTTGTATCCTCTGTTTCTGTCCTCCACTTAGATTTACACCTCTTTCACCAATCTCTGTCTGGTCTCCATCAGGTAAGAGCTCAAGATCTTTGTCTAGGCAAGACTTTTGAATTGTCTCACGGTAACGTTGTTCATCCATCACACCTCCAAAGAGGATGTTATCTCTTATTGTCCCTGTTTGGATCCATGCTGTTTGAGAAACATAGGCGATCGTACCATAAAAATCCATCTGTTGAATGATTCACATCAAGATCAGAAACAATAAGTTTGAATATATATAAAGTTATTAGAATCTAAAGCAAAGCGGGGATAGAACAAAGACTAACCGTTCCTGAGACACATGGAGTTTCACCAAGAATGGCAGCTAAAAGTGTTGATTTTCCTGAGCCAACTTCACCACAAACAGCCACTTTCTCACCAAACTTAACCACAAGACTCACATTTCTCAAGTTTGGTTTTGTTGAACCTTTCTCCTCCCACGAAAAGTTCGCAGATTTCATCACAATCGCGTGTTGTTCGCCTTCTGATCTCTGCTTTCTCCGCCTCTCCCCACCTTGAAGCTCAGGAGCTTCTAGAAATGTTGTGATACGACTGAAGGCAACTTTAGCCTGAATAGTCACTCCAATCACATCAGGGATCGTTCTTACTGGATCTTGGACCAGACGCAGTGTTGCCACAAAAGTGAAAACATTACTTGCTCTCAATGGAATGTTTAGGAAATAACAAGTGGCAAAAGTTGCAGCAGAGACAAACACCGGTGATGACCAGAAGAGGACCGCATTGTAAGCCTTTCTCATCTGAACCGCTTTCAAAGATTTCAACTCTATGTTCCTTAACTTCTCAATAACCTTCTTGAAATGTGATTCCCACGCATAGAGCTTCAAGACTTTCATGTTGACAAGAGACTCATTGCAGGCCTTGAGTCGCTCGTCCTGAGAGGTCATGAGCTTGCTTTGGAACTTGTTCTGAAGTTTCGCGATAGGAGCGTTGCATAGAACAGTAAGAATTATCACAGCTAGAGCTGAAAACGTAGCAACTCCCACAGCATGAAAAAGAATCCCAAGCGCGATTAGTAGCTGAAAGCTTGTAGTCCAAAGCTGATGAAACCAATACGGAAATTCCCCAATTCTGTAGGCATCAACAGTTGCGTAGTTCATAATCTCACTGCCTGAATGGATCAGTCTTGAAGAGTTATTCAATCTCAGCTGCTTCTTGTTAATAGCTGCAGTTAAAAGAGACCTCACGTGTAAACCAACAAGTCTACATCTGAAATACCATTGTCTCTGTGACAAAGACTCTATCATCTTTGAGAAGAACAACAACACAGCCAACACAAGCCCTTCATATCTAAAGCTTTCATTGCCTTCAGCAACCAAAATGAAAGCATTCAGAAGCAAAGGACCAGCTGAAACAGCAACAATCTTCATAAAAGCAAAGCAACCAGATATCAAAAGGTCTCTCCAGACACATAGAACAGTCACTTTCAAGATCGAAGGCCTACAAGGATTCCCTAATCTTCTCTTTTGTTCACTAAGATTCTCTTCAAACAAAGAATAACACGTCTCTGCACGCTCTTCATCTCGCAGCTCGGGTATATCTTCTTCCTCCAAGTCTTTCACATTTCCTCTCTTTATCAAAGAATTCAACCACCAGAATGATAACTTACTGAACAACCCAGCTCTAGCAAATTGACTGACCCGATTATCAAAATCGGATTTTTCGTTGCACCCATTAGAATCACCAACATTAAGAGGCTCATACAAGATACTCTCACAAGACTCTTCAAATCTATAGCCTTTATAAGCACTTAAGAGTAATAAAACTGACCCAGGTAGTAATAAAACATCAAGAACCGTCCTAATTACTAATTCCTCTCCAGAAACAGCATTGTTCACAGATAAACAACTTGAGACCAAAGCATAAAAGAAAGAGAAGACAGATACCAATCTCAACGAAGATTTCCTTATTTTTGTTCCTCTAACAAAAATGACTAAGTTAATAAAGAGCCATGTGAATCCTTGAAACAGAATGACCAGCCAGATAATTAAGGGCTTATTGTGGTTCTCTCGTAAAACCCAAATCCCAAAAATCAAATCTAGAGATCCGATGATTACGTTGAACAGAGCTGACACAATTCGCAGACAATGGAATCGAGGAATATGCTTGGGAGATTCCTTGTGAAACAAGCAAATACAGAGAGTTAGGAATGAGAGTGAGATACCAAAACATATCTGAAGAAATCGAAGAGTGCAGTTTGATGAGTGGTGATTCTCGCATAACCAACTCCAAAAACTTCCTGTCATTTTTTTTCTCCTTCAAAAAAAAAAAAGAATCAGGAAATATTTTTGTACTGACTTCTCCGTTTTTTCCGTCGGGTTTTTCTGGGCATTCAAACAAGAAAGGAAGATGCGAATAAAAGTACGTAAGAGCGGGAAAAGAAAGATCGATTCGAGAGAGAAATATTGTAGAAAAATCACAAAAGAAGAAGAAGAAGAAGAAGAAGAAGAAGAAGAAGAAGAAGAAGAATTGGATAGTCTATATGAAAATGGAGGATACGTGAGATAATCGAATAAGTAGTAGTAGTCAATTTGTCTGATAAAATTCCAAAAACATCTGCTTTTTTTTATGGTTTAAGCATTTTATAATGTGAGTATTATTTTCTTTTTATTCTTTTAACCGAAATATTACATTAGTTGATTTATTTTTTTATTTTTTTGGACGGTTACTTCACCAGGTCACCCTATGAATGAAAAGTTGGAGGTTTCACTCAAGAAAATACTGTATTTTAATATTTCCTGACCTGTTTGTTTTTTCATCAGCATTTACATTCAGATAGTTAATTCAAATAGTTTATTTTAATGATCCATTTAAATGTTGTTTATATATATTTTAGGTTCTTCATTTAGATAATTCATCTAAATAAACTTTTAATTATTGCTTATCTTTTTATAAATTTTTATCTCCATCTCAATGCTTTTAATAAGAAAATGACTAAAATGCTCGTAATTTACTTTAATCATATTTAAATCTTAATAATATTTTTAAAATACAGTATTAATAACCGAAAAAAAATTATAAAAAATGGAATAAGCGTAAAATCAATATTTCAATAATTGTAAAATGAGAGTTTTCGCAAAAAAACGTATAATCGCTGAATTAATTGGTTTTCGGCCAAAACCGTGAAACCGCAATTTTTTTTGAAAATGTTGTTTTTCCGCCAAAATCGTGAAATCACACTTTCGACGGAAAATTGTAAAATATCGTTTTCCCACCAAAATCGTGAAATCTCATTTTTGGCGGAAAATCGCAAAATGATGTTTTCTGTCAAAACCGTGACACCGTAATTTCGGCAGAAAATCGAAAAATCTCGTTTTTCAGCCAAATCCATGAAATCAAAATTTTTGCGAAAAACCGCAAATAAAGTTTTCCCGTCTAAACCGTGAAATCGTAATTTTGGCGGAAACTGCAAAATATCGTTTTTCAGCCAAAACCATGAAATCGTAATTTTGGCGAAAGACCGCAAAATGATGTTTTCCCGCCAAAACTGTGAAACCGCAATTTCGACGAAAAATCGTAAAATGATATTTTTCCCGCCGAAACCGTGACACCGTAATTTTGGCAGAAAATCACAACATGACGTTTTCCTCCTAAAACCGTGAAACCGTAATTTTGGCCAAAATCGCAAAATGATGTTTTTCCGCCAAAACCGTAAAACCGTAATTTTTGCCAAAAAATTGCAAAATTATGGTTTTCCGCCAAAACCGTGACACCGTAATTTTTGGTGAAAAACTACAAAATGATGTTTTCCGCCAAAACCGTAAAGCCGCAATTTTGGCAAAATTCGCAAAATAACGTTTTTCCGCCAAAATCGTGAAACCGTAATTTCGCCGAAAAATCGCAAAATAATATTTTTCCGCCAAAAGCGTGACACCGTAATTTTGGCGAAAAACAGCAAAATAACGTTTTCCCGCCAAAACCGTAAAACCGCAATTTTGGCGAAAATCGCAAAATAACGTTTTCCCGCCAAAACTGTGAAACCGTAATTTCGTCGGAAAATTGTAAAATGTTGTTTTCACGTCAAAACCGTGAAATCACAATTTTGGCAGAAAATCGCAAAATGACGTTTTTTCGCCAAATTGATTTATAATGTATAATTTTATTTTATACATTATTATTGATTTAGATATTTTTAAAACAAATTAAATTAACAAATAAAATAAAATTAGTTAAAAGTAAATTTGTCATTTGTCATTTTTAGATGAATCATCTCCATCCAAATGACTTAAAAATTTTTGCTTAATTTCAAAATTCATTCAGATGATCTATCTGATCAATTTTTTGCACTAAATAAACATCAATTATCATCTCCTTCCAGATGGTATCCATATGTACATAATGCATAAATTTTCTGATCACTCTGACACTCCTCTTATCTCGATTAAACAAATAAATACTCAGATACTGGGGAGATACTGATAAGGTTTTCTTTTGTTTATGATCTACTGTGAAAGAGCTCAAGTTTTTTTTTTTTTTTTTT
>VBRH01000071.1:269995-290715 GCA_014578085.1 Cardamine resedifolia
AAAAAAAAAAAAAAAACTACGAGACATCGTTTTAACGAAAATGTGATTGAAATATCAACCCAACTTCAGAAGCTTCCTATAGTAGCTTCACAAAGTACAAGGTCAAATTAATTTCTGAGAACCTCAGCTTCCTCTTTATTAGAAGAACCTTTCTTGTTTCCCATGTCTCTTTTGAATCACTCTTTGACTGTTTGATTATTGCAAGTCCCATATATGGAACTTGTAAAGTTGCTAAACATCTAAATTCTAATCAAGAGTGTTTTTTTGGTTCTTCCTTATTTTTGTTGTAAGGACTTGTGTATATATGCTTTGTGCTTTTGGCCGACAATGGTAGCTTCATGTTTTGTTTGTTTCAATTCTTTTGCTGTTTTATCTATAACTTGCCATGTAAGGTATTTCAATATGAAATAACCAGTCGTTTTCTTCTACAAGAACTTTTCTTAATGGTTGATGAGTTGTTTATTGAGCATTATGGGAGACTTTGTACAGTTGAAAAATATTACAAAGATTACACAAAGGCAGTGTTAAAGACACTAATTTTTAGATAAGTGATATTTACAATTTGAAAGTAAGAAAGATTTCTAAAACTTTATAATTGTTTTAGTGTTTAGAAAATATACAAATATTTCTGCTTATATAATAATTTGTTTTTGAAGTTTCTGTTATGGCTTTGTAATTTTGATTTGATATCACTGAAATTAGCTGGAGAAAAGAATAAGATTCAAATATTTTAAAGAACAAATTTGTTTTCGTGTTTCTAAATCAGTCTAACACAAGTTGAAATCCACAATTTAAGTTTATGTTGGGTTGGTTTTTTTTTTTCTAATTATTAAACAAACACATTTTTGATAGTTTATTTGTTTGTCATGTTTATTTTTTTAGAATTTTCGTTCCCATCCCGTTCCATCCTGTTTCCGTCCCAAATTTTATATGAAACATAAATAGGACATATTTTCTTATTCCCGAATTCCCGTCCCGTTCTTGTTTCCGTGAAATCCCGTTCTTGTTTCCGTGAAATCCCGTTCAGATTTTCAACTAATGGATATATAAAAAAAAAACACTAATGAAATGAAATAATGATTTTTATTGGTTTAAATCGAGTAAATCGGTAAAAATAAATATTCCGTTTAGCATCGAAGACTCCACAAACAAACCTTGCCACGTTGATTCGTCGCTCTCGAAAACATTTGCGAAGCACTAGATTTCAATCCATCGCAAGAAATTTTCTGAAATCGGTTGTTCGAATCTCTCAATAGTTTCGTGGGATTCGCCTTTAGATATACACAGTAAGATTCCAGAATCATTCTTCTGATCTTGTAGATACTGTTTGTTTTTACGCTGTGTACCAAGTTGAGAGATTTGCCAACACTGAAATTTGGAATCGTTTAGTTCTTTGATTAGGCTCAAAGTATCGATCTTTCACTGAGCATTCGAAAAAGATGGATTCTGGTTCTAAAGATTTCATCAACGATTTGCCAGACGCACTTCTTTGCGATATATTGTCAAACCTGACTACAAAAGAAGCAGCTTCAACATTACTTCTCTCAAGAAGATGGCGTTATCTACTTGCCTTTCTCCCAAGCCTTGAATTTGATGACTCCATCTTTCTCCATCCTGATAAAAGGGTAAAGAATCCTTTAAATGAGGCGGCTGATTTTGTGGGTTTCGTGAATTATATCAATGGTAAAAGGATGAAGCTTTCTACAAGTTTTACGGATTTCGTGGATAGAATCTTGGATTTGCAAGGCAATTATCCTCTACGCAAGTTCTCTCTGAAGATGGTAGATGTTGATGATCATGTTGATCCAGATAGTGTCATTCTTTGGATACATAAAGTCTTGGTACGTGGTGTATCGGATCTTCAGCTAGTCATGGATTTGAAGGAATTGAAATCGCTTCCTGCAATGATCTTCTTGAGTGAGACACTGGTTAAGTTGCGTATAAATATTAGAGGTGGCCCTGCCATTGATGTGAAAGATGTTCATCTTCCAAAGCTTAAGACTCTCTATCTCGAGTCTTTCATGTTTAAAGGGGACTATATTGGGTTGCCCAAGCTTCTTTCTGGTTGTCACGTGCTCGAAGAACTTGTTCTGGATCATATCTGCTCTTGTGTATGGACACCTTGCACTGTTTCTGTCGCAACTCTCAAGAGACTCACGTTTTGCTGCAATAACATTAGTCGTTGCCAAATGCACGATGTACCAAATATTGTGTCTTTTGATACTCCAAATCTTGTCTACTTGGAATATGCTGAAGTCATGGCGGACAAGTATCCGAAACTGAATTTTGATTCGCTTGTTGAAGCCAAAATCGATATTTGGATGACAGAGGATCAGATAGACGAGGTGGAATTTAGAGAGAATGCAAGTTTTTCAGAATTAGAGGACCATTTCGCTCAAGCTGATGAGGAAGACAATACGGTTTGCAATGCAACAGATTTTATAGTCGGAATTTGCAATGTTAGGGTCCTCTACTTATCTGCAGACAGTCTCGAGGTTTGTATTCCCATTCTCATCTTTCTTCTGGTCTTTCTCATGCTATGCTGTTTTGTGTAAGGATTTGAGTCAATGATTGCAACTAGCTGATTGATGATGATCCAGTTGATAACTAACTAATGAGATGGTTTTGGTTTCAGGTACTCACGCATTGTTGCAGACCAATACCGATGTTCAACAACCTCACTCATTTAACTATTAAGAGTGACCCAAAACTTGGATGGGAATCATTACCAATGCTGCTCAAGAATTCTCCAAATCTTGAAACGCTCGTCTTCCAAGTATGAAACCAACCCTTTAAAGCATCATGTAACAAACCCAAAAAGATTAATGCAACTTTACGTTGAGACCTTTCCTCTTATGTTTCAGGGAATACTCCACAAAGCTTCGGAGGAGAAGGACGACGCTGCTACTTGCCTATCATCAAGTCCGGTGAAAGTGCTAAAGATATTCATTAGTGGTGAAGAAATAGAGAAGCAAATAGAGAAGGTCAAGCACTTTTTGGAAACAATGCCACATCTTGAACAACTGGTTTTATACTATGATTCATCTTTTGACGGAGATGTGAAAGTATCATCGCAACTTCAAATGCTTACTAGGGCAGCTTCACCAAAGTGCAAGGTCCAACTTATCCCTATATAGCTAGCTAGTACCCTGAGCGTATCATCTACTGTTCCCCCTTGGGTATAGACAAAACTAGGTCCTAGCTCTTCTTTAGGAGAACATTTATGGTTTCTGACTTTTTGGTTATATCAAGCCATACAATATAGATGTGTCTAATAGTTCTCTATAGCTGCTAAAAGATCCTTGTTTCGTTTTGCATCAAAGTTTTAGAAAAGTGTTTGTATTCTATGTTCAGTTTTGGCTGACAATGTTAAACTTTCGTGTTTTGACTGGGAAAAACAAATCTAAAACATTAGACCTACCTTGCCTTAGAAGCTACATCAAAAAGAAATTACGACTCGTTTTTTTTCTACGAGAACTATGATCAGATGACAATTCTTGACGGATAATGACGTGCTTATTGAGCATATGGACGATTGCACAGTAGGAAAATTACATGAAAATAACGTAACCTTGGTGAAGTATCTGACTAGTCAACGGTTAAGTCAATGGTGTTGAGCGAATACTAGAGTGGTCTTTACTCGGAGTTTCGAGTGAGCATAGTCCACACAGACAAAGAATTAAGCTCAGGCCCAGAGTTTACAGCAGATCATAGCCCATTTAAAAAAGATTAATGAATTCATTAGCCTAAAAAGAACAAAATTAGTGTTTGACCAAAAGTTTTGAAAATGCCAAAATGGTTTTTGTTATATTAATAACAGTATCGGCACTCACTCACTCATCATGGACATTCTTTAACTCTTCCACTTCCCTCTCTACCATTCAACCTCTGAATCGGATTGCTGGAAGTTGTCATCGAAAACTATTATGGATATTGGTTCCAAAGATTTAATCAGCAATCTTCCAGAAGCTCTGATTTGTCACATTTTGTCATTCCTTTCCACAAAAGATGCTGCTTTGACTTCAGTTCTCTCCAAAAGGTGGAGGTATCTTTTGGCTTTTGTACCAAATCTTGATTTTGATAACTCCATCTATGACCTTCCTGAAATGGCTAGTCCAAGAAGGCAACAAATGCGTCAAAGTTTCCAGGTTTTTGTGGACAGAATATTGGCTTTGCAAGGGAATGCTTCTGTAAACAAATTCTCTCTAAGTTGTGAAATTGGTTGTGATCCATCTAGTGTCAATGCTTGGATATTCAGTGTGTTGGAGCGTTGTGTTGTAGAGCTTGATCTATACATTTCTCCAGAATATGGCTATCCCCTGCCTTCAAAGGTCTTGATGAGCAAGACATTGGTTAGGCTGAAAGTAGAAGGTACAGATTACTTCACCAGTGATGTGGGAGAGTTTTTTCTTCCAAAGCTTAAGACTTTGTATCTTAATGATGTTGCATTCGAAGATAGTGGTGCTGCATTTTCCAAGCTAATTTATGCTTGTAATGTCCTTGAGGAGTTAGTTATGATTGATGTGATATGGGATTTTTGGGATTCTTGCTCTGTGTCTAACACTACCCTCAAGAGACTAAAACTTTGTTGTGATTACATTGAAGAGAATCCAAAGAGTGTTTCATTTAATACTCCAAGCCTTGTCTATTTAGACTTTACTGATACTGTTGCGGTCAAGTATCCAAAAGTAAAATTTGATTCGTTGAAGCTAGTCTCGATCTTCGAACGACACTTTATCAGAACGAACCTGACGGAGATTCAGCAAATGCGGAAGATTTCTTTATGGGAATATGCAATGTTGAGATTCTTTACTTCTGCTGCCACTCTTGAGGTATGTTTGTGTTAAATACTGCTTAAGACTTAACGATTGCAAATGAACGATTTGGTTTTTGTTTGTTTGTTTTGTCTTAGGTACTTACTATTTGCTGCAAAGTAATACCGGTATTCAACAACCTGATTCATTTAACAATGGAGACTAACCCAAAAGTAGGATGGGAATCTTTGCCGAATCTTGAGACCCTAGTCTTCGAGGTATATCCTTTGTCTGCAATATTATCAGCCGACTCATTTTTTCAAATATTCTGAAACCCCATTTCCTTTATTATTATACTTCCAGGGACTCCATTACAAAGATACAAATCAGTGTGAGGACGAGAGATATTGTTTCAATGATGCAAACAAATGTTGGGAGAACTATGGGGCAGTTGTGTTTGCAAACCTTGGGAAGGCACTCCTACTTGTCTATCATCAAGTCCGGTGAAGATGCTAAGGCTACTAAAGTTTGGAGAAATCTCTAGTTACAAAGATGATATGGATAGGCAGGTGGAGATGATCAAGTACTTGTTAAAGACAATGCCAAATCTCGAACAAGTGATATTAATTATACTACGATACTCCATTTGATGAAGATGTGATTATATATAGTATCAGGCGGACTTCAAATCCTTGAAAAAATAGCCTCAAAAAAATGCAAGATCAAAGTTATCTCTGATAACATCAGCTTCTCATCTAATGTGCACGCTTCCTTATCAATAAATGGACTCGTCTTCCTTAAAAACACCTTTCCGGTTTGAAGATTGTTCTATTTTCCATTTCAGAGAAGATTAGCAGTAAGTGTGTGGTTTAATCTCTGTTCTGTGACTCTGTGCCTTGTGCAATATCATTAGGTTCGTAGATTACATGTGTTAATCGTAGGCGTCCAATTTGTAAACTTTATGGTATCTAAGTCCTTTTGAATCTCTCATACAATTCCAAGCCTAGAGTTTTATTTTCGATCATAGCCCATGTAGACTAAGAGATTAGGCCCAGAATTTGCAACAGATCATAGCCCATTTTAAAAAGATTAATGAGTTCTTCAATAGCCGAAAAAGAAGGAACCAAAATTAAAAAAAATGGTTTTTGTTACAATAACAGCATCGGTACTCACCGGTCCCGCCACAGTGCTACTCAATCTCGGCGACGGTTGCATAAACCCTAAATTTGCACTTGCACTTGCACGTCCCTCTAACATTCAACATCTGAATCCTTAGCACTGGAAGTTTTCAGGTTCTGCTTTCATCTGAATCCAATTCCCTCTTCTGATTTTGTGAAACCTTACCTGTGTTTTTCCTATTGGGAAATTGAATTGTGCCATTGAGAACAACTGTATCTGTTGTGTTTTTGAGTTTCAGCTTCTGAAATAGTTTCTTACATAAGCTTACATCATTCTTCCAGGTCTTTTAACTGCTGATTTGTCTCAATGACATCGAAAAAGATGGACATTGGTTCCAAAGATTTTATCAGCAGTCTACCAGACGCTCTTCTTTGTCACGTCCTGTCTTTCCTTTCCACCACAGATGCTGCTTCGACATCAGTTCTCGCAAAAAGGTGGAGGCATCTCTTGGCTTTTGTACCAAATCTTGATTTTGATAACTCCATCTATGACCGTCCTAAGATGGGTAGACAAAAAAGGCTAGAGATGCGTAAAAGTTTCAAGGTTTTTGTCGATAGAGTAATGGCTTTGCAAGGGAATGCTCCGTTAAACAAATTCTCTCTCAAGTGTAAAATTGGTTCTGATCCATCTCGTGTCAATGGTTGGATACTCAAGGTGTTGGACCGTGGTGTAGTTGAGCTTGATCTTTACATCGCTTCGGAATATGAATATCCGCTGCCTCCACAGGTCTTGATGAGCAAGACATTGGTTAGGCTGAAAGTAGCAGGTACAGATGAGTTCACCATTGATGTGGGAGAAGTTTTTCTTCCAAAGCTTAAGACTTTGCATTTTAATGATGTTTCCTTCCGTGATGAGAGTGGTGCTGCCTTTGCCAAGCTGATTTCTGGTTGTCATGCCCTTGAGGAGTTTGTTATGATTAAAGTGATGTGTGATTACTGGGAATCCTGCTCTCTGTCCAACCCATCCCTAAAGATAGTAACAATTGATTGTGAGAACATTGATGAGAATCCAAAGAGTGTATCATTTGATACTCCTAATCTTGTCTATTTAGAATTTACTGATACTGTTGCGGCCAAGTATCCAAAACCGAATTTTGATTCCCTTATTGAAGCTAGCATAGGCCTTCGAATGACACCTGATCAGGTCTTTCGCGCTAGAGATTTAGTAAATCGTCATTATGGTTATAAAAGATGTAAGGGCGGAAATGCAGCCGATTTTCTCATGGGAATATGCAATGTTAAAATCCTTTACTTATCATCCGAGGCTCTTGAGGTTTGCATACAAATCCCATCTATATCGAGTTAATGATTGCAAATGAATACTGATATTTTCTTTCTTTCTTTCAGGTCCTTACTTTTTGCTGTAAAAAAGCAATACCAGTCTTCAACAACTTGATTCATTTAACAATTGAGACTGACCAAGAAGTGGACTGGGAATCATTGCCGAAACTTCTCGAGAATTGTCCAAATCTAGAAACCCTCGTCTTCGAAGTACCATCACATATCCTTTTCTTGCATCAGCTGACACATTTCTTTTCAAACACACTTAAATTCTGAAGAAAACCATTTCCTTTGTTATACTTCAGGGACTCCATTACGGAGATACAAATCAATGTTTTGACAAGGATTACTCCTTCAAGGACGCAAACGAATGTTTTAGCGATCAAGGTGACACGTGTCAGTGCAAACCTTGGTATGGCACTCCCGTTTGGCTATCATCAAGTCCAGTGAAGATACTAAAGGTATTGAAGTTTGGAGAAATCTCTAATTACAAAGATGACATGGATAGGCAGACGGATCTTATCAAGCACTTTTTGGAGACAATGCCGAATCTTGAACAAGTGATATTATACTATGACACTCCATATGATGATGATCTGAAGATAGTATCAACCCAACTGCAGAAGCTTGAAAAAGTAGCCTCAACCAAATGCAAAATCCAAGTAATCTCTGATAACATCAGCTACTCATCTACTGTGCACTCTTCCTCATTGACAAGTGGACTCGTCTTCTTCAAAAACACCTTCCCGGTTTGAAGATTACCGTGCTTCATCTCAGAGAAGTTCATCAAAGCATTGGTAGTTAGTTGCAGTCTTGTCTCTGCCCTTTCAGCTTCTCGATGTTTATTTTGTGGTTATTCGTGTTGGTGATATGCGTAAACCATGTAGAAGGAAGTTTTTGTAAAGTTTGCTAAAACTCTAAGCAAGCTTCTTTTGTTTTTGTTGTTCAAAGACCTTTGGTTTTATGCTCTGTCAGTCTGTCTTACTGTTTCAGCTTCTAAAATAAAATATGCATCTTTTTTTTTTGTCCACATTTGTTACATATATTTATGTAAACTTCATTCACCACTAATACGACGTCGTTTAACGGATCCAGCATTGGAATTCACCTATCCCGCCACATCGCTATCTCACTGACGGCAAATATAGACCCCAAAAAACAAAACCCTAATTTTCATTTTCAGCTCTCTTCTTCCCACAACAAAGACAAACCTCCGAATCCGGTGATTTTGATGGGTCCAAGTAAGTTTCCTCATTTCTTCTTCTTCTTCTTGTTCACACGCTGTGTCTGCCTCTAATTCTTCTCCAGCCATTAGCTTTCTATGTTTTTGTTTGTTTTGTTTCCGGTTGGGAACTTTAACGATTGTGTAAAAAGACAAGACCTTGGAACTGTTTTCTAGTTTGAGAATGTCGTGTTTTGAGTTCCGTTCTTAAAACCATGCCTGTTGTTTTCTAATTGTTTAGGTTGAAAGTGTTGATCTTTTGTTAGGAAAAGATGGATTATGTCTCAAGAGATATAATCAGCAGTCTACCAGATGCTCTAATTTCCCACATCTTGTCTTTCCTTCCCACAAAAGACGCAGCTTCCACATCGGTTCTCTCGAAAAAATGGCGTTATTTGTTTGCGTTTGTAACAAATCTTGATTTTGATGACTCCGTCTATCAGCATGATAAAGGAAAAAGCGATGATGAAATTAGTACAAGTTTTATGGAATTTGTGGACAGAGTCTTGGCTTTGCAAGGGAATGGTATCGTTAACAGAATCTCTCTAGACTGTACTAATTACAATGTTGATCTAGTTCGTGTCACTGGTTGGATATTCAATGTGTTAGGACGCGGTGTATCAGATCTTGATCTAAGCCTCTTGGAGTATCTCTTGCCTTCCGAGATCTTTATGTGTAAGACACTGGTTAGGCTGAAATTAGGACCGGGTCAGGATCTCAGTTTCACCATTGATAGGAAAGATGTTTTTCTTCCAAAGCTTAAGACTCTCTATATTGATTCTGTTGTGGTCGAAGAGCGTGGTTTTGGGTTTGTAAAGCTTCTTTCTGGCTGTCCCGTGCTCGAGGAATTAGTTCTGATGAATATCAGGTGGGAAATTTGGAAGTTTTGCTCTGTGTCTAGCAAAACCCTCAAGAGGCTGACGTTTTTCTGTGAGGACGCTGATGAGAATCCAAAGAGCGTATCCTTTGATACTCCAAATCTTGTTTACCTAGAGTATTCTGATGCTATTGCGAGCAAGTATCCAAAAGTGAACTTAAGTTCGCTTGTTGAAGCTCATATCGGTCTTCGACTGACAGAAGATCAGACTGCAGATGTAAACTTTTCAGAAGACGACTATTTCCCGGAAGATGATGAAGAAAAACAGATAGTCGGTAATGCAACGGATTTTCTCAAGGGAATAAGCAATGTTCAGATCCTTTACTTATCTGCCAAAGCTATGGAGGTTTGTATTTCAATCCCATTGGTTAATAATGGCTTGAGTTGATGATCACAAGTGAGTGATGAGACAGTTGATTCGTTTTTGTTTCAGGTACTTACTTTCTGCTGTGGGCCAATCCCGGTTTTCAACAACCTCATCCAATTAACGATTGAGAGTCACTCGGAAATAGGATGGGATTCACTGCCAGGTCTACTCAAGAGCTGTCCAAATCTAGAAACCCTTGTTTTAAAGGTATAAAACAAAACCCATTAAAGCATCTTTGTTTATCAGTCACATGAAAACAAATATGAAACCTTTCCTCTATGCTTTTTTCAGCGTCTTCTCCACAAGTATAACAAGGGATGTGGGAACGTGTGCTGTTGTAAACGTCCGAAGCATCCTTCTTGCCTTTTAACTTCTCCTGTAAAGGTGCTAAAAATATTTCTGTTTGAAGACAACGATGAAGAAGACGGGTCAGAATTAAGGCAGATGAAGCATTTCTTGGAGAAAATGCCGTGTCTTGAACAGTTTATAGTATACTACAACACATCATATGACCCAGCTGTGTATGAATTATCTAAGAAGCTTCAGAAGATATCTAGAATAGCTTCAGGAAAGTGCAAGATCCAGGTAATCTCTGAGAATCTTAGTTTGTCATCAACTCTTCCTTGTTCCTTAACAAGGAATTGGTCTGCTCTTCCTCCCGAAGAAGAAGAAGAATCCTTGTTTGAGTCTGCTCCTCCTTCTCCCGAAGAGAAATATTCCATGTATGACTTTGCTCCTTCTCCCGATTCCGAAGAAGATATGTGGTGTTACTAGGCTTTGATCTAAACTAAAAAAACAATTAAGCTTTCCTCCTTTTGTACTCTGTGGCTTTTGTCCTTTTGAAACTGAGAATGTTAAAAGTTTATGTGGTGCTTTGTTTCCCTTTTGCACTCTTATTTTGTTTTCACTTGGCTGAGAAAAGAACTAGGTCAAGTGGTGGAATCACCTACCAGAGAGCTTCTACAAGTTATATTCCGAAAATTCCATCAAATAAGAGTCGCAATGCGTTTGAAAGTGACTTCTTCATTTTCACTAATAAAATAATTTTTTTTTTCTGAATAGAATGATTTTTTAGTCTTGAAAGATGATGTCAAAACATCTCATGGCTTTGCTTCTTCATCGTTTTACAAGAAGTTTTTTTAATACCAAGTTGCTACATCACTTGTGGTCCATAAGTTGCATTAAAAAAATTCCTAATTTTTTCTCTACCATTACTACCCTTATGAACCCCTCACCGTCCTTTTGAGGTTGCAGGGTGATTTTGATGGGCTCTGCTTTTACATTCAACACAAGTAAGTTTTCTAATCTCTGCTTTTGACCTTTTGCTCCCATAAGATCTAGTTTTGGAGTTTAGAACCGTGTATTTTTGGTAATCTCTGTTCAGCTTCTGAGATCCTTTTGTTGGTAATATATATTGTTCAGGTTTGTAAGTGCTGATCTGTCTTAACAAAACATGTCTGATTGTTCCAAAGATTTAATCAATTGTTTACCAGACAATCTTCTTTGCCAAATCTTGTCCAACCTGTCTACAAAAGAAGCTGCTCTGACATCACTTCTCTCAAAAAGATGGCGGTATTTGTTTGCTCTTGTACCAAATCTTGATTTTGTTAATGTTTCTTCTCTGTATCCCGAAACTGTGATGGAGGATCAGACAAGTTTTATAGATTTTGTGGATAGAGTATTGAAATTGCGAGGGAAAGATCATGTTAACAAGTTCTCTCTAAAATGTGGTGATGGTATTGAGGATGAAGACGTCTTCCCTTGGATATCAAATGTGTTGAGACATGGTGTATCAGATCTTGCTCTACATGTCTCTCCCAGACTGGTATATTGGTTGCCTTCAAAGATTTTTGCGAGTAAGACACTGGTCAGGCTAAACATAGGACCTGAAGATGGTCCTAGAATTAAACTGAGAAATGTTTGTCTTCCAAAGCTTAAGACTCTAAATCTAGATTCAGTTGTGTTTGAAGAGGGTGAGATTGGGTTTGCAAAGCTTCTTTCTGGTTGTCCTGTGCTTGAGGAATTAGTTTTGCGTAATCTTGCGTGGGATTGTTGGGATTCTTGCTCTGTGTCTTCCAAAATCCTCAAGAGGCTAACACTATGTTGTGCACACTGTGATGAAAATCCAAAGAGTGTATTATTTGATACTCCAAATGTTGTCTACTTAGAATATTCTGATAATATAGCGCACAAGTATCCAAAAGTGAGTTTTGATTCGCTGGTTGAAGCTAGTATCAATATTCGGATGACGAATTATCATAAGGCAAATGTGAGATATGTATCGGATGGTGATGAGGAAACAGAGATGGTTGGCAATGCGACGGCTCTTCTTATGGGAATATGCAATGTGAAGACCCTTTCCTTATCTTATGAAGCTCTTGAGGTATGTGAATCTAACATTACTTGAGGGTTTTAGTTAATTTGTGATTGGAAATGAGTGATAATCTTGTTGATCAATTTTTGTTTTGTTTCAGACACTTAATTTTGGTTGTGAATCGATACCGGTATTCTACAACTTGACTCATCTAACTATTGAGAGTACTCCGGAAGTAGGATGGGATTCATTGCCAAATCTGCTCAAGAGTTGTCCAAATCTTGAAACTCTTGTTTTCCAAGTAAACAAATCAAACCCTTGAAAATGAATCTGTTGACTCATTTTACACTAAATTTTGAGATGTTTCTTTACGTTTTAGGGGCTGCTTCATAAAGCTACAAATAGATGTGGGGATGTGTGCTTGTGCCTAGGTTTGGAGAAACGTCCTTCTTCCCTATCACAGTGTCCGGTGAAGTTTCTAACAATATTGAAATTTGGAGAAGCCTATGATGACGATGGCAATATGGAGAAAATCAAGCATTTCTTAAAGAAAATGCCGAATCTTGAACAACTCAAAATATACTACAATTCATCAATCTACAATGATCTAGCTGAAGTATCAAGCCAACTTCCGATGCTGACGGAAGTAGCTTCACTCAAGTGCAAGATCAAAGTAATCTCTGATAACATCAGCTTTTCATCTATTGTGCCCATTTCCTTATCGATGAAATCTGGACTGCTCCTCTAGAAGAACCTTTCTGGTTTCTTAACTCATGCGGTCATGCCTCTTTTACCATTTGGAAGCTATGGATGTGTCTCCTTGCTACAAGTATCTGTAGTTACTAAAAATATCTACAAACTCAAATCAAGATTCTCCTGTTGTTTGTTCATCTTTTGTATCTTTTCTTCTGTTGTTAGATGTTGAGTGGAGAAGAAACTTAACACGAAACCTAACTTGCTATAGAAGTGGTTGTTATTTAAGTGTTTTTAATCAAGTGGAGAGGAAACTGAACAATATCTCTGCTGCTCTCAAGCTGTTCCACTTCATATAGTTCTACTTCTGATGCTGCATTTTGTGAATGGTGTGAATGAATGACTTTCTCTGTTTCCGTCTGACAGAGAGTCAATCATGATTCATGAATCGTAAACCAGATAGGTGAGAAACCGAGCAATGTTGAGTTTAGTGTTGTTGGGCCAAAACTAGAGAGACAGGTTGGAAATGGTGGGACATTGAGGCCATTTTGATTAATAGAAATGTTAAAAACGTCAAATCAATATTAAAAAAACCTATGTTCACATCGTCTCTCACTTCATATACACAAATCTCTATTTTTTCTCTGAGTGTGTGTATGTGAGTGTATTGTTGGGGATAATGGATTTGTATGATAGAGAGGGGAATGGTGGGGAAGAAGAAAAACCCACAACTATAGAAAAATGGTGAAATTAATCACGAATCGGAGAGCTTCTCGAAGTTTTTGACTTTCGAACTTTCCAATAAACTAGATTCGTACATAAAAGTGAAATCTTCTTTTGTTCTCACCTTTTCACACAACGAGAATAAATAAACAAATATCAACATGTCACGTAAAGAAGTGATGTGCTAATTGTTTTTTTTTTTTTGTGAATATACTTGTGGTCTCATTAGATCATAGGGTGCTTGCTTTTATAGTTTTATTGTTTTGTTGAGATATTATTGTTCATGTCAAATAACGGGTTAGGTAAGATCCAATGTGGGTATTTCGATTTGGACCAACCCTATCCAAAAGTTTGGCCTTTTGAGTAATTTGGATTGGTTTGGTTTAACCGAGCTGCAACTGAATTTGAAGCAGAATTTTTTTTTTTAAATGTATACCATCTTATAATTCAGTCGAACTTCATAGTTTTACTCATCATCTCTATCTCTTAGTAGTAGTATTTAGAATATGCTCGTTTCCGTTCAACCTCAAGAAGTCTCAAGATCAATATGGAAAAACTCAACAAATCTTTCCGGTCATTCTATTATATTTTATATTTGTATCTTGAAACTTAATGTTTTGTATCCCTTGAAAAAAATGTGGACGTTCATATGTGAAGCGGACATCAAAGCATCAACTATATTTTGAATATACAACAGCTGCAACATGTGATTGATGTAGAGGTTTAACAATATATAATACTTATAGTTTTGTTATTTTTGTAGCCTGATAATGAAGAATTTTAAATTTGTCTCTATTAGCTGGTTAAGCAGCCACTTTTATTAGTATCAAACTTTGCATGACAACGGGCAGCTTTTCTTTAAAGATCATTATTTGTTTCAATTAATCAGAAAAAGTTAGGTTAGAGTCGTTTGACATACATTTTTTTATATTTATATTTTTAGATGTAGTGTGAACACCCAATGAAAAAACATTTAATTTTGGTCTAAACATTGTCGGCACTCAAGAGTTAAGTCATTACGAATTATGAACTATACTCTGTATAGACTACTATGATAAGATTTCAGAATTATAATTTTTTTTAAAAATCTTATGACTTTCACACGGGTCTAGAACATCATAAATCCTAATTTCACACAAATTGCATAGAGACAGAGTGATAAAATAAAATCCAGATGTGAATGAATCATTATTCCGGATTTTGTTTAGAATTTTAGTCTCACCAGTTGACTTGCAAAGTAACATGACTAACCAGATGGATAATATTAATAACCATATATATATATATATATATATATACATGGCCGTCGACTTAAAAAATATTGGTGTTTAAAAAAAAGTCTGATTACATAATTTATTTTTGAATATTGTGGTGGTTTTAAATAATAGAACATTAATATCCTTAAACAGAAATTCAATATAATTAGGAGTCTTTTGCGATTTTTTTTTTGATTTTTTGTTCTTCACTCCAATAAAAGTACTTAGCTATGTAGTGAGTAGAAAGCGAACTATTTTCACTTTTTACTAAAAAAAAATACGTGTACTCTCCACGCTAAATGACATACGCCTATTTTGCGTTATAAATATATCTAAAATGTGTCAATTAGCAACCAAAACAAAACAATATCTGAAATGTGTCAATTAGTTAAAATTATATAGTACTCCCTCCGTTTCAATATATAAGATGTTTCTGGAGGTTGGCACAAAGATTAAGAAAAAATGTACTTTTAGTCAAAATATATATATACTTTTTTAAAAACATAATTTAACAAAAACATTTTATCGTATATTTTTTATTTAAAAAGTACGGCCAACTCATTGCCACATGCATGTAGCCAGCCACCTAGCTATATGACTTAAATAGAACGTGAAAACTGGAAAGTGAATCCTATTTTGGTGAAATCAAGTTTGAGATCTAGTCAGAAATTTGAGATTTGGGTTTGATTTTATTTGGCTACTCAATTCACAGAATATATATGCAAAAAAGGAAATTGGCCATAAAAAAAATAGTTTGGGCATAAAATCTGAAATATAATTCCAAATTACGGATAAAAAAATAATAATAATAATAATACGATAACGAACATTTTTTAATTTATAATCATTTTAAGTTGGGGACTCGTTTAAATTCAAAAGTATATTAATTGGAATATCCAGACGAATACAAATCCGCACGCGTACGATTTCATATTCACACTACGTTACATCTGTGTATACACTTGCTTCCATGTGTCATGAATCCTAGGCCTACACGTGGCTAGGAGAAGCGATTGTAGTGTGAACGTAAATATCTTTCGATATTCTAAGTGGTCTCTTAAGGTTAAACAACATAGTAGTATAAAACTTACTGTTAGAATTCGTAATCGTGTCTATGATTCAAACCATTATTGTATAAAGAATGTTTATCGTTTTGGATGGATGATTTATTTGTTAATCTTCATCAACAATCTTTAACAAAAAAACTATACCACTTGACTAATATATCAAATAATAATAATATAATAGTCGAATGATTGAGTGGTGGATAATTTTTTACTTGTCTAAAATTTTGATAAAACAATAAAATATACTAAAATTGTTGGTCTTAGGAGGCTACTATGTTTGCAGAATAATTTTTTAAAAGAAATTCGAAACGTGAAATCTTGATTAATATTTGTGGAAAGGAATAAGTGGAATTACGTTTTGATGTTTTGAAAATTTTCGAAAATTGTCATACTTTTTTAAAAAAATTGTATACTTAACTATAATTTAATGAATTAATCAGCAATAATCACGGTTGGTCCAAACAAAGATCCATGGGACCACTCTACCTTCACCTACAACTCCCAGTTCCATCCTCTGCATCTCTCTCTCTCTCTCGCTATATATATTCACACTCACGCCACAAACCAAATACAAAGAACTGACTCCTCCATTAACAAGTAAACAACTTTTTTTACATTGTAAGAAGAAGAAGATACATTAACAGAGGTTTATCATCACCATGACCATGACCATGACCATGTCTGCTTCTTCCGACAGTAATAGCGTACCGAGACAGGTAATCAAGAAAGTATTAGCGAAGCTTGAGAAGGAAGGCGAAGGCACTGTCGTTAGAAATGGCATCACAGAGTCAGTTTTCTTTTTTCTTTCTCAAATTTATTTCATGAAAATCCATTGGCCTTTACCTTCAAGTTTCATATTTTTTTTTGTTCTTGTGGGATTTATTCAGGATTGACCAGGAGTTATTGGACCCGTTCGTGCTGCTAGTTGAATTTTCCTGTAAGTTTTTTTCCTCCCAAAACCGGTAAACTAAAATTTTGATTTTTGATGTTTACGTGTTATAGAAATCTAAAGCGGCCATTATTTGCTCTGTTTCTTGATCAGTTTCGCTTGCAGCTGGATTCCCAGATCATCCTCACAGAGGTCAATATCACCTAAACCTTCTTACACATAGACATATACACTACACGTATGCACAGAGCCTTCTCTGTTTAATAATGTCTCTCATGTAATAGATCAAATCTGTGCAGGTTTTGAGAGTGTTACATACATGCTACAGGTGAGAACGACGTCTTCTTGATTTCTCTATAGATTCCGACTCTTGAATCTTGATTCTAATGACTTTCGCAAATGGTTTTAAATTTATGAAGGGAGGTATCATTCACAAAGATCCCAAAGGTCATAAAGGTACAATCCAAGCCGGAGATGTTCAGGTGAAAAGAAAAACAGAACACCAAAAAAATACATCAAAACCTATCTGAGATTTCTGGTTTCACTCAATTTTGACTTCGATCTGACAGTGGATGACAGCAGGAAGAGGAATCATTCATTCTGAATTTCCGGAAGAAGAAGTCAACAATGGCTTACAACTTTGGATCAATCTCCCTTCCACTGACAAAATGTAAAAGAATACTTTTTTTACTATCATATCTCTTAAAGAATTATAGTTTTTGAATCTTGTGTTCTTTTGATTTTGACAGGATCGAACCAAAATATAAAGAACTGTCGAGTTTAAACATCTTGAGAGCAGAAGAAGACGGAGTAGAGGTTAAAGTCATAGCCGGAGATTCAATGGGAGTCAAATCTCCGGTCTACACAAGAACACCAACAATGTTCCTTGACTTTACCCTCAAGCCAGGATCTCAAATCCACCAGACGGTTCCAGAATCGTGGACAACTTTCGCCTACATTTTAGAAGGCGATGAGGGCGTGTTTGGTTCCTTGAACTCCTCTGCTATATTGGCGCATCATGTTGTTGTGTTTGGAACAGGGGATTCAGTTAGCGTGTGGAACAAGTCAACCTCGAGGCCATTGAGGTTCCTGTTGATTGCAGGGAAACCAATAGGTGAGCCTGTGGTTCAGTGTGGTCCGTTTGTGATGAATACACAGGCTGAGATCGATGCGGCTTTTAAGGACTATCAAAATGCTAAGAACGGGTTTGAAATGGCCAAGTGTCACAGTGAAAAGAGTTTGTAAACAGAAACCATATGAATTTTTTTTGGTTTTGTTTTCTTTTTTTTTTCACATTCAAGATGAGATCAATGTTAGGTGCAATAATAACAAACATCTCTTTCAGAAAGTTGATTAGACTCCAGAGTGCATTACAACTTTGACTACAAATCAAAATTCTGCTCAGTGAAAGCTTGAAACAAAGAGAAACTAAGTCACTAATACCATATGTGTTTGTCCACAAACTGGAATAAACAACAATTGACAAATTAGCTACTTAAACTAAGAACCGAAACAAGCAAAAGATTCCCAATGAAGATGACAAATCATCAAACACAAGTCGCAAAAACTAAGAACAAAAGGCAGAAAGAAGAGGAGAATCTTGGTTTAGCTGATTATAAGAGATTACTTGGATCTTGCAATTTGGTGAAGCTGCTCTAGGAAAGTTCTTAAGTTGGCTTGACACTTTAATCAGATCATCATCAACTGATGTATCGTAGTATACTGTCACTTTTTCAAGACACGGCATTGTCTCTATGAAGTACTTGATCAGCTCTATCTGATTCTCTTTATCATTTTCACCAAATCTCATAATCTTTAAAGCCTTCACCGGACTTGATGATAAGCAAGTAGGAATCTCCCCTGAAAATTTGCATAGGCACCCGTCAACATCCCCACATTTGACTGAATATTTGTGGTGGAGTCCCTGAGTCATAGAGAAAACTACATCAAAATCTATTTTGGTGTTAGCAGATGCAGTAAAAGGATATGTGTTGGTACATCGAAGATAAGGGCTTCTAGATTTGGACAGTTCTTGAGTAGAGCCGGCAATGATTCCCATCCCACTTTCTGGTTCTTAATAGTTAATTGAATCAGGTTTTTGAATACCGGTATTGGTTCACAACAAAAAGTAAGAACCTGAAAAAAACAAAAAGAAAAACAAATCATTTAAAGACAATCACCAACTCCAAAAGTCATTAATCAATGTTAACAGTAATATATATACCTCAAGAGTGTTGGAAGATAAGTTAAGAAACTGAACATTACATATTCCCTTGAGAAAATCTGTTGTATTACCAACCAATTCACCATAACTTGCCTGAGCAGACTGATTATTTGTCATTGCAAGATCGATAATAGCTTCAAGAAGCGAACCAAAATTCACTTTTGGATACTTGGCCGCAACATAATCAGAGTACTTCAAGTAGACAAGATTCGGAGTATCAAACGAGACACTATCCGGATTTCCATCGTACTCTACTCACCATAGTGTTAGTCTCTTGAGGGTTTTGGAAGACACAGAGCGGTTCCAAAGATCAGAGTAGACATTATTGAGAACTAATTCTTCAAGGACATGACAGCCAGAAGTTAGCTTGTCAAAGCAATCATCAGCTTGACCTAACATAACTTTATCAAGGTAGAGAGTCTTAAGCTTTGGAAGAAAAACATCTTCAACATCAATGATAGAAACATTTTCAGATTCTATTCTCAGCCTAATAAGTGACTTGCTCACGAACACCTTTGAAGTCAGAGGACCACGATCCACGCTAACGCGCAAATAAAGATCCGATACGCCACGTTCCAACACGTTTAGTAACCAATCTGTGACATAAACTGAATGAACAACATGCCCACATTTTAGAGAGAACTTGTTGAGAGTAGAGTTCTCTTGCAAACTCAATACTCTATCCACGAAATCCCTAAAATCTCTTCTGAGAATCCGAGCCCTTAAGTCGTCACTCGATAATGATGGATGTAGATTTAACGAGCATTCTAAATCAAGATTTGGTGTGAAAGCAAATAAATAACGCCATTTTTTTGGAGAGAATCGAAGTCAAAGCAGATTCTTCTATTGGAAGGAATGACAAAATGTGACATATCAGAGGTTCTGGTAGATTGCTGATTATATCTTTGGAACCAATATCAATCTTTTTCGATTTCATGGTGACGTATAGATCTCAACATTCACTACCTGAAAAAATGGCATGAAGAAATAAAAATACCAAACAAAGAATTTCAGAAGCTTAGCTCAAAATAACAAATTGCAAATTAGTATAAAGGTCTTTGTCTTTTCACATATCTAAAGTTTCAGAATTTAATAAGCAAAAAATGTTAGATAAAAATTAAAATTCAACACCAAAAGATAAGAATAAGAAATGAGGAAACTCACTTGGGTTTTAGAGCAGATTCCATCAAAATTACACAAATATAGCGATTCTGCGAATTTGTGACAGTCTGATTCTGAGGTTTATTGTGTGAGAGGGAAAGTGGAAAAAGAAATTAGGGTTTTCGAGGATATGGGAGTACATTGTGGCGGGACAGTGAAACTCTGATTTAACTAATTCCGAAAACGACGTCGTACAAAGTAAAAATGAAAAATCAAATGTATATTAACGTCAACTGTACTATCAAACAGTAGTCGTCTATAATCTTCAAAAACATATTGACCACACATTCAAATTTATTTCTCCTTTTAATTATGCGTTAACTATAAGAGAAGATTCAATTCCATTTATGATCATTGGTACTATGCATTACAAACAAACGATTAAGGAAACGAGAATCCTATAAACTAATTATAGCAACATTCAATTTCCTAAACTTCGGATATTTTTTTTTTTTTGCTGTTGAGATTTACGTCAATAATAAGACCATACCAATTTAAGTTGATCCCCTGCATTTATATAGGTATTGATTTGATATGTAACGCATGCCAATATCACATTCTCCATTAGAAAGCAAAAAGGTTTTTTTTTTTATCATCATAATCACTATGTCATCGAGACAGGTCATTAAGAAGATATTTGCAAATGTTGAGAATGAAGGTGATGGTGCTGTTCTTAGACAAGGTATCACCAAGTGAGTTTTTTTTTTTTTTTTT
>VBRH01000071.1:290737-304786 GCA_014578085.1 Cardamine resedifolia
TTTTTTTTTTTTTTTTCTTTCTCAAATTTCTCAGGATAATCCAATGGCTTCACCTTCAAGTTTCATTTTTTTTTTTGTGGGGTTTAATTCAGGAGAAACCATGAGTTATTGGATCCGTTCGTCTCGCTAGTTGACTTTTCCGGTATTTTTTTTGTTTACTTCCGGATTGTGTAAACTTAAAATTGTGATTTTGATGTTTACATATTATGGGATAATCTAAGCAGTCAATTTGTTGTTTGTTCTGTTTTACTCTGTTTCTTGATCAGTTTCACCTCCTGGTGGATTCAGAGAACACCCTCACAGAGGTCAAATCATCTATTCATTCTTATACATAAACAACACAAATCTGCTCTGTTCTGTAATGTTTCTGATGTTAATTAGATAAACTCTGTGCAGGTTTTGAGAGTGTTACATACATGTTGCAGGTGAGATTGACAAAAGTCTTAATTAATCGATAACTCAAATCAATACTCAAAGCTTATTTTTTACATACTTGAATCATTTTAACTTTATGCAGGGAGGTATTATTTACGAAGACTTCAATGGTCACAATGGTACAATCCATCAAGGAGATGTTCAGGTGAAGAAAAACATAAAACATTTAAAAGACAATTGAATCTTCTTAAGCTTTCTTGTTTCATCCTTTTGATTCATGTTTTATTGCAGTGGATGACCGCAGGAAAAGGAATCATTCATTCCGAAATGCCTGAAGAAGAAGTCAACAACGGCTTACAACTTTGGATCAACCTCCCTTCAACTCACAAAATGTTAGAAGAATATTCTTTTTCATAAAGATGCCTCTTTCTTTCATCTTTCTCAATAATGTTTTTAAGATCTCTGTTCTTTGATTATCGACAGGATTGAGCCAAAATGCCAAGAAGTCCCGAGTTCAGAGATTCCGACAGCACAGGCAGATGGAGTAAAGGTCAAAGTCATAGCCGGAGAGTCGATGGGAGTCAAATCTCCTTTCTACACAAAGACACCAATCATGTTCCTTGACTTAACCCTCGAGCCAAGAGCTCAAACCCACCAGACCCTTCCAGAGTCATGGACCGCCTTCGCCTATGTTATAGAAGGCGATGAAGGAGTGTTTAGCTCCTCGGACTCTTCCACAGTACAAGCACAGAATGTTGTGGTGTTTGGAACAGGGGATGAAGTTAGCGTGAGGAATACGTCAAGCTCTAGGCCGTTGAGGTTCTTGTTGATTGCAGGGGAAACGATAGGCGAGCCTGTGGTTCAGGACGGGCCATTTGTGATGAACTCACAGGCTGAGATTGATATGACCATTGGGGACTACCGCAATGCCACGAATGGCTTTGAAATGTCTAGCTGTTGGGCGGCAGAGTAGTGAAGAATTTGAAGCAATAACCAGAGAGTTATCTTTAGGTTTTCTTCTTTCTTTCACATGGTTTTAATCTTACATTTTAGATCTTATCAATGTCAGGTAATAAACAACACATGCTACATTTTGGAAAATTGATTAATTGTATTTCAAATTTTAGCACTTTCACTTGAGAAACCAGAAAGGTTATTTCAAAATGCGGGAAATCCATTTTGCCGGATGCAAAGGAAACATGCTTAAGTAGATGACAAGATCAGGTTCTCAGAGATTACTTGAATCTTACGCTTGCTTAGACCTTCTTTAGGAACCATCAGAAATTGGCTTAATACAATAATACTTCCTCCACATCTTCGTCAATTGACGTGTCATAGTGAGTTGTTCAAGACTCGGCATTGAAAGTACTCGACTTGCTCCATCATTTTGTCCATGCCCTCATTTTCATAGATATCTCCAAACTTTAGTATCTTAATAACCTTCACAGGACTTGATGATAGGCAAGTAGGAATGTCCTCCTCCTCCCATTCCATCTCTGTGTAGAAGTCCCTAAACATAACCCAAAAACAAAAAAAAATCTAAATTGCGTTAGTCTAAACATTTCATTACGTTAGTCTCTTGACTCTTGAGGCTTGTGCTAGACACATAGCAAGATTCCCAAATTTTTTTAACCATTGTGTCGCTCACAAGTCACAACAAGCTGGTAACACAGAGGCCAATCCCCTCTAAATACGAAGAGAAGTGCAGAACAAGTTGTGATACACGACGATTCAACACATTGCTTATCCAACCAATGACAGGAGCTGGACCAACATCATCTTTACACTTTTAAATACTAAATGTGACATTCAGGTTGGGATCTCCTGATTATAGAAAGATCATACGATATTGTATCTTTATTTTATTTTTATTCATAAATTTTATATTTTCATTTTCTAAGTATTTTTTCTAAAATTGAAAATGTATCAAAGTGGGTTTATAAATAGGAATAAATTAGAGAATAATAAGAGACATAAAAATATAACTATTAAAAATATACACTGTTGTATGACTTTTTGAAAACAAAAATCGGATTTTAAAAATAAAATCATGTACAACTGTAATCACACGCCTAGGTTTTTGTAGAGAAAATATTCCACACAGAAAAAAATTGTTCAAGATCTGACCAAACCTATGTGTCCAATGTGCATTAACTAGGCTTTTGTGTGCATGCATGGGACCTAGTGGTGATGGCTGCTGGAAGAGCCAGCTACATAATATAGCATATTGAGGTAGTTCACCTAATTTGTGCTAATATGTATATAATATTATTTTAAAAAATCAAGCATTGCCTTAGTATTTTGTTGATCCATTATTTATTTCAAAATACAAAACTCTTGTTAAAAACATCAAATAACAAGCCCCAAAAAAATAGTATTTATAACATTAGTATTTGATGTCATTCTAATTATTTGCTTAAGAATTTAGATGGTATGCTATTATAACATTTCTTCGATGGAAATTCAAACAACAAGCCACACACACACTGTTTTATTATGAATTAATGGGAAAAAAACAGACTATTGGACACAAGTCTATATTGTCAATTCAAAGGACGTTCGCCTACATAAGATCGTTCCTTTTTTAGTCGTATTGTCAGAAAGTTTTTAGATGAAATAGTTAAAAGATCGATACAAATCCTTTTTGATGATGTTCTGCATAATTTAACGTTTGAACTCTAAAATGGGTTTCTCTAACCAATTTAATCTCATATCAATAAGAAATTCACAATACCAATAGTGGCATGTCAAATGAAAACGACCAATAGAAATGAAAAATGATGAAAGTTTACGAGTTATTAGAACACCTCTTTCGGTAGGTATCTAAAACATTTATATTAATAAAAAAATTAAAAGTTGAAGAAAGAGATTCTTATTTGAGAAACTTAAAGAAATCTCATATGATACTATATATACATGTGTCATTTTCTTACTTGTATAACTTTTTTAAACAAAATAAAATTTAGATATATATATTAAAATTATATTAAAATATTAATATAAAATATTTAAGAAACTCTAACGGATTTCTTAAGTGATGGACTGGTCAAGTATGGATAGGATGGGTATATATATATACATTCGCGCTGAAACGTTATTTCGTAACCAAAGGTAATACAATCTTCTTTGAGAGAAAGACAAGTTATGAGACGAATCAAATCTGGTTCTTTTATAAACTAAAAAATAACGTTAAAATAATTAAAACGTTGGCCAATCGGGTCACGTTTCTTTAATATCTAGACAAGTGTACGGCGTCATTTTCTTTATGGAGATTAGTTAAGGACTTAATTAGACTCTGTTAATGTGTCATTTTCTTATTTAGATGTTGGATTTGTTTATTGTACACTACATTAAAATATTATTCTGGACTGAAAAAAAATCTAATATCATTTGAAATAGAAAAATTGGACCAATCAAATTGATATATTTGTATAATATGTTTCGAGAAGAAGTTCCAAAGACTAATCAAGACTCAAGTTCTTTGAAATTGCGGTAGTCACGCGAATGTCCGAGCATCGATATTCGGCATCGATGTTTTTCGTTGAAATTCTGGTTTCTTTTGCATATGTGTTTCTTTGTTGTGTTTTCTATCCGTTATTGTTTTATTGTAATCGTAGCTTTTATTGTATGTTGTTTATTTTTATGTTTTTTTATTTTCTCTTGTATTCGCTGTAAAAAGTTTGAAAATAATATAAATATTTAATATATTAAAAAAAAAAGTTCCTAGAACTAATAAGTGATAACACAAAGGATACCAGAAAAAGGAAAAGAGGATAGGAAATATCGTATATGCATAGTTCTTCCAAATTACTCTCCATTTTTGTTTTCTTTGGTTTGTCAATTATTTTCCACTTTTAATTTCTATAGTATAAAAGTAAAAAATCAAAAGGGATGTTCCATTTACGGTGACATTGTTTTCCCTACCTTTGGTAACAAAAGTCAAGTCGTCAACATTCAAAAATTGGAAGTAAATTAATGGTTGAGCCGGTTGCAACCAAGAGAAGTTTACCGACACGTGGCCATGTGATGATTTTACCTTTGAAGCATGTGGAATTGGAATGTGTAATCGTTCGCAACAATAATTCGAACAACTTATTTCTTTATCAATTTGTCGAGACTTTTTTTTTTGTTTTTTTGGTCGAGACATGTTTGTTGCCACTTGCCACATTTCTTTATAAAGTACTACATTTTCATATAATATTTTGTTGAGTAAATGTTTTTTGAATTTGATGGTCTTTTTTATAATGAAACTATACAAAACTCTGTAACGTGATATTGAAGGTAACAAGTAATGAATGTCGCGGTGCGCAAAACTCCGGGATCGTTCTGTCCGTATCTCTTGCTTTTGACCAGACCATTTTTTGAGACTAAGAACAAATATGGATCGATATTTATCCAGTCCGTTTTGGACTGATTCTGCATGGTTAAATCAAGCCAGACTCAACTAGGCAAAAATATATTCTTATACTTTCGCTGTTAATCGTGAATTAGTCCCAACCCACGGTTATGGAGTTTGGCCAAGCTAGATTGAATTTTGCGTAAGTCTATCTAATCCATTAATCTGTAAGAAAACGGATTCGAACCTCAGATATGGTGTAAAAGCTTTTAAATATTTAACTAATGGCCAAGGGTGCTTCCACATCATATTCTTAAATCAAAACCAAGAAAGCATATTGTTCACCTAATTTTGAAGAAGAGAATATCCAAAACAATACCATTATATAAAATAGGAGAAAGTGTACCATTCATCAAACGATCGATTGTGTTGTATTGACTATGTTTTCACTTTTTATAGTCTGTTTCAAAATCTTAACAATTTATATGATAGTAATCGACATAACCTAGATTAGCATTTTGATCTATGAGTGAAAAAATATATTTTCGGTTTTGACATTTGACTTCAATAGTTCTATAACATCATTCGCATGCAGACACATCCATTCCAGTCCTGAAGTTGAATGTGAATTCTTCAGAAAACCAGCTTAATTATTTTCCCATTATATTGTAGCAGAGCTATATGAGCCTTACGCCAAGCTTTACATTCACTTATAACATGCGTAATTATATACAGTATGATGCATGGTTCCCTAATAAATCTCAAAAATATGTTTTCATTTCTACCTTTTCGAATTAACCAAATAACTTTTGTTTTATATGTAAAATCTATAAACCAGCTTAGCAAACCCCGTTTATATTTTAGCATAGATAATTTTTATTATATATATTTGTTAAATAAAATGAAGATATACAATATATGTTAATTACGATATACGTACATACATATATATATATATATATATGTACATACATAGATGTCATTGCTTTTACTTTATTGATATGTTGTGTTTAATTATTTTATCGCATATTGAAACCGGTCGGTGTAAATTTTCTTAATCTTAATATAATTATTTAAAGATATATTTGCTGTTTTTGTTGTTCTCTTGTGGTAATTGACTCGTTTATTGAAAAAGTATGTTTTACAACTAACTGATCAATAAAATATGTGAAGTAGTAATTTAACATTTGGCTTTGAAAAATGATTCAAGTTGAAGATTTTGTCTATCGAGCTTAATTAATACCTAGCTTAATGATTGAATTGTAGACTTTGTTACATCATTTTCCTTTGTTACATCACATAAATATCTACATATTATATATATATATATATAATTATTTTGATTCGGTGATATCAAATTAACCTTTCACTTAACATTGATGATATTCATTTGGAATTAGATTATAAATTATTTACATACTATATAATTTTGCATGAACGAACTAAAAGACATTTCCTGATTTCAGAAGATATAAGCATGTATATCAATTTGTTTTTCAAAATTAAACTCTACTTCAGAAAAATAATAAGCGTATATAACTCTAATAACGGATGAAATATATATTATTTTGGTCATTTACATGGTTATATATATATGTAGAAGGAGAGGTTGAAGTGATCTGGTTGAATTCCCGTAACAATTATACAAAAATCTTCATGAAAAACTAAATTTAAATTTGAAATCAAGTTAGGCAATGATCAAAGAGGTGGGGGCAAGAGTGCATTTTTACCCACGATATAGTGGAAACATGAATTATTAGTATTTATCTTACACGAAAATTAAACCTTCATTATATACATGCTGGCAACGTCTACATATTATGAGTCCTGCCTTTTATAGTGTTATGTTCCTTTTTGTTTTTGGTTGTCAACTAAATTTATGTACTATAGATACCAACTAAATATATTTAGATTTATGAATGGCCTCCTTGAAAGAACATAACACATTGGACTACAACTATTTATACAAATTTAACAATTTGTTTTTTTGTTTGTTTCTCAACTAGTAGATATGTAGGCTAATCAAAATAGTTCTAGAACATATTATATAACTGGCCGTCATTTAAATTCAACTTGTAGCTATTCAATGAATACATATGGTCATATACTATACAGTATACATTATCATTTTTCTACCCATTCTCAAAACAACTATTCAAGAGCGAGGCTCATTTATTATTATCTAAATTTCTACACGTATATAAGTATAGTCTATAGCCTATATGTATTGTAAATTACAACGGAGTCTCTCTTTGTATTACTTACAATTAATTACATGTATACATTTACCATTTAAAGTCATTTATATTATCATAATAAATTAATTATATGTATTGTATACATTTTGTTTGTAGTAATGACATATATTCTCAAAACAACTATTCAAGAGCGAGGCTCATTTATTATTATCTAAATTTCTACACGTATATAAGTATAGTCTATAGCCTATATGTATTGTAAATTACAACGGAGTCTCTCTTTGTATTACTTACAATTAATTACATGTATACATTTACCATTTAAAGTCATTTATATTATCATAATAAATTAATTATATGTATTGTATACATTTTGTTTGTAGTAATGACATATATGCGTCGAATATCATCACACAAATTTTATGGTTATCTTTTTTTTTTTTTTATTATTGATGGATCTTGAACAATAATAATTATATAATAAACAAAAAAAAACATTTTATATCTTTGTCTAACTGCGCATCTTCGCCAACCTTCCTCAAATATGACCAGGAAAAGCTACATTCCACCCCACATGCTAAATTTTCTCATTATCGAAATTTCACATGGATTTCTCGTAAACACAATATTATATGTTTAAAGTTATACACATATATTTAAAAGAAAAGAAAGTTACAACTCCTAATATACCTTTATTTTATAATTAATTATCACATGTTTTATTTATATTAATTATAATTAATAGGGGAAAATAAGATATTTTATATAAAATTTGCATAAAATAGAAAAATATAGCTTTATAAATTTTTTTTTTTCTAAAGCATACAATATTAAATTACGGAAGATAATTATATAACCTTGATAATTATCGATACACAGACGATGTAAAAAAGTTGTAAATCATCCAAAGAAGGAGACAGCGAGTTTCTTATCTTCAAAAATTATTTTAAAGAGTCTGATCCATTTTTGAAGTATGAGTTAGTTAGCATTATTATTATTTTGAAATGAATTCTGATCCATTTTTGAAGCGACACAACTACTTGAACCTCGTAACACATATGTTCTTATGTCAAAATTACATTTTCTTCTAACGCATGCCTTTTTTTTATTTGTTTTTTACATAATAAATTTTCAATTCCCCAATTTTTCGTACTTCATTAGTTGGTCCAACCGATGTAATTATAATTTTTGTATAACTCGGTTTCACCTTTCATAGACAGGCTGTCTAGTTAGTGATCATTATTGCCTTTATAATTTTGAGCATACAGATTTGACTTCAGTAACTTATGACGTTATATATATTTATGTTATCCTTTTCCATTGACATTTACTCATCTAATTATGTTTTAATTTACACATGTATGACTTGTAAATACTAGGAACTTTCTGGCAATACGTTGTAATGTATATATTAGAGGGAAATTGGTGACTTTATTGTGTAGACATTAGCAAAACAAATCGAAATATTTGTAACAAATTAGTAAAATTCGGTATCGTCTTTTTGAACTTGGTCATGAATTTTGATGATGGTCTATCTGATAATACATATATTAGGATAATATAAACCGTAACATTAAACTTATAATGTGTCGATAACGGTAGAAAATTATATCCGAAATGATGTGTACGTCATTGTGATTAACATATGTTAACAAGCCGCTAACTAGTACTATATTATACTATATAGTAATTAGGATTGATCTAAAGTGTATAGTTAATCAAATCAGATTTCGGAATTTTCAATTGGGTGGTTGAAGATTAGTTTTCTGAACTCGCTGAATAATTTCCAAACAAGTTCTCTCTGCGTTTTTATTTTTTAATGAATAATTGCCAGCTAATAATAAAACATGAGGAAGCAATCAAAAGACTACAAAAATGTTGAATCGGCTTCTAAATAATGAAGCACACCTCCGACGACTATCTTTCGCTATATAAACATACCATTTTCCATGCAGACTCAAACCATCTCTTCTAAAACATCTTCTCTAATTCTCTCTTTTATTAACCAAGGAAAGAAATAAAACCTTCTCTATTGAAGAAATAATTCGTCAACCGTGAGACTTTCGGGTGAAAACAATGGCAACTCCGGCATGGGGTCATGCCGGCCAGACTCATCTGGTAGTTGCTGTTTTGACACTACTCGTGGGTTTGACCTTGGCAACAGAACCTTATTACTATAGTTCTCCTCCACCACCTTATGAATACAAATCTCCACCTCCTCCGGTGAAATCTCCACCACCACCGTATGAATATAAATCCCCACCTCCTCCAGTGAAGTATCCTCCACCACCGTACTACTACCACTCACCACCTCCCCCGGTGAAGTCTCCTCCCCCACCTTATTATTACCATTCACCCCCTCCTCCGGTTAAGTCTCCTCCACCTCCTTACTACTACCACTCTCCTCCTCCTCCTGTGAAGTCTCCACCACCACCATACTACTACCACTCTCCTCCTCCTCCGGTGAAATCTCCACCACCACCATACTACTACCACTCTCCTCCTCCTCCGGTGAAGTCTCCTCCTCCACCATACTACTACCACTCTCCTCCTCCTCCGGTGAAGTCTCCACCACCACCATACTACTACCACTCTCCTCCGGTGAAGTCTCCTCCTCCACCATACTACTACCATTCACCACCTCCTCCGGTGAAATCTCCTCCTCCACCATACTATTACCATTCTCCACCACCTCCGATGAAATCTCTTCCTCCTCCTTACTACTACCACTCTCCACCTCCTCCAGTAAAGTCTCCTCCACCACCATACTACTATCACTCTCCACCTCCACCAGTGAAATCTCCCCCACCTCCATACTATTACAAATCCCCTCCACCACCATCCAAATCATACTCGCCACCGTACCACTACTCATCTCCTCCGCCGCCGGTATCATACCCTCATCCCCATCCTTATCCACACCCCAAACCACTCGTTTTCAAAGTCGTTGGGAAAGTTTACTGCTATAGATGCTACGACTGGACTTACCCTAAAAAGTCCCATGACAAGAAGCACCTCAAAGGTAAATTTGCAAATTAACTTTTATACTAATCTAATAAACGTTAAATACTTTGAAATATTGCACTGTACATATCCGTAATGTTGGCGGAGAAAAGAAAACGATTATTATCATTTTAATTATTTTTGAATGACAATTTATTATTGACTAAAGTGAGATTAAGGGCCAAGAGAAAAAAATACAAACGTTTTATAGATAATATATAATAAACATTCAAAGAAAATTGTTTATGCCATGTAGGCGCTGTCGTGGAGGTGACTTGTAAAGCAGGAGATAAAACGGTCAAAGCGTACGGAAAGACAAAGATCAACGGTAAATACGCAATCACCGTGGAAGGATACAACTACCGCAAATATGGCGGTGAGGTATGCACGGTCAAACTTCACGCGCCGCCAAAGGGCTCACCATGTAATATTCCGACAAGTTACCATATGGGTAACAAAGGAGCTAAGCTTCATGTGAAATCAAAGACTAAGTACGAAGTTGTGCTTTACGCTAAGTCCTTTGCTTATGCACCCAAGAAGCCTTATGAGGAATGCCATAAACCAACTCCTTACCACCCGCCGTACTACTATAATTCTCCACCACCACCAACTCCGGTTTACTACTACAAATCTCCACCACCTCCAACTCCGAGTTATGTATACAAGTCACCACCACCTCCAACTCCAACATACATTTACAAGTCGCCACCACCGCCTACTCCAACTTACGTTTACAAATCGCCGCCACCTCCAACTCCACCTTATGTCTACAAATCACCACCACCACCGACACCAACTTATATCTACAAGTCTCCGCCTCCCCCAACCCGGACTTACATCTACAAATCACCGCCACCTCCTACCCCAACATATGTTTACAAGTCACCACCACCACCAACCCCGACTTACATCTACAAGTCACCACCACCTCCAACCCCGACATACGTTTACAAATCTCCGCCACCACCAACTCCAACATATGTCTACAAGTCACCACCACCACCGACACCGACTTATCTCTACAAATCACCACCACCACCAACACCAACTTATGTCTACAAGTATCCGCCTCCTCCAACCCCGACTTACGTCTACAAATCACCGCCACCTCCCACCCCGACATATGTTTATAAGTCTCCGCCTCCTCCAACCCCGACTTACGTCTACAAATCACCGCCACCTCCCACCCCGACATATGTTTACAAGTCACCACCCCCACCAACCCCGACTTATATCTACAAGTCACCACCACCACCAACACCGACTTATGTCTACAAGTCTCCACCGCCACCTACTCCCACATATGTCTACAAATCACGACCACCACCACCGACACCGACTTATGTCTACAAGTCTCCTCCGCCACCTACTCCCACATATGTCTACAAATCACCACCACCACCTACTCCCACATATGTTTACAAATCTCCACCACCACCCACTCATTCTCCCACACCGTATTACTACCACTCACCCCCACCACCGGTGAAGTCTCCAACACCACCTTACTATTATCATTCGCCACCCCCACCGGTGAAATCTCCACCACCACCTTATTACTACCATTCTCCTCCACCTCCAGTGAAATCTCCCCCACCATCGTATTACTACAAATCTCCTCCACCACCGTACTACTATCACTCTCCTCCTCCACCAGTCAAATCTCCTCCACCACCATACTACTACCACTCTCCTTCTCCACCGGTCAAATCACCACCACCTCCATACTATTACCACTCACCTCCTCCACAGGTCAAATCCCCACCACCACCGTATTATTACCATTCCCCACCTCCCCCGGTGAAATCTCCTCCACCACCGTACTACTACCATTCCCCACCCCCTCCAGTGAAATCTCCCCCACCACCATACTACTACCATTCACCGCCTCCACCGGTGAAATCTCCTCATCCTCCTTACTACTACCATTCACCACCCCCACCGGTAAAGTCTCCCCCACCACCATACTATTATCATTCTCCACCTCCACCCGTGAAATCTCCCCCACCACCGTACTATTACCATTCTCCACCTCCTCCAGTGAAATCACCTCCACCTCCTTATTACTATCATTCACCACCTCCACCGATAAAATCTCCACCACCACCATATTATTACCATTCTCCACCTCCTCCCGTGAAATCTCCTCCACCACCATACTACTACCATTCTCCACCACCACCGGTCAAATCTCCTCCACCACCGTACTACTACCACTCACCGCCCCCACCAGTCAAATCTCCACCACCACTCTACCACTACAACTCTCCACCACCTCCTGTAAAATCTCCTCCTCCTCCAGTCTACATCTACGCTTCTCCCCCACCTCCCATCCACTATTAGACTCACAAAGTTCAACCAAATATCCCCATTATTCAAGTAAGTTTTATGCTAAACAACATCGTCTAATCTAATCTATACTTACTTTCATTCTTTCCGATCGGATGCATAAATCTAAAGCAGACTTTGGTCTCTGTTTCACAGGTTTTCTTTTAAAAAGTGCAATAAAGAAAAGGTGTAAGAGGAGATTAAGAAGTGAACCAAATAAGGATCGTCACATTTCTCTCAACGACTACAATTCTCTCAAGACGAACCACTTCGCTTCCACTTCACTACGATTATTACTCATTTCCTTTCACGCTTTCATCTTAGCTTTTCCAATTCGGATTACCAAAATTGGGTCGTAATTTATTTGTGTGCATAGAATTTTATTTTGTATCGATCCACCATTATGAAATGAAGTTTGTTTGCAATGAAGTCAGGTTTCTAATTTCTATCAAATTTCTGTAATTCGGTTATAAATCCTGGTCAACTTTAGGAGACTACACTTCAGGCTCAAGTTGCTGCTTTGCAGACTGCAAGTTCTAAATATTCGAATTTGGTCGACCCTAAGCTGTTTCAGACCAAACTTGACTTAAACTTTATCAACCAAACCTGATCAGATCAAATTACCCTCGGATCGGTTGAGACTCGGGATAGCCCGATTTGACACTATTCCAAAAACATGACCACATCACACTTAGCTTATACATAATAATAAGCTGAGATTTATATTTCTCAAGTATCACTCAATATATGAAGTAATATTATTACATATACATTACAAACTGTAGATCATCATTTCGGAATCTAAATCAAAAATAGAAACAAACCTTTGAGTCTTTGACAGAGGCTTTCCTCATGAGTAAAGTATACAACAAATACACATAGAACACTCCATTCTAGTTTTATGAGGCTATTTGAAATTGATCAATTGACCAGAGCAAGCCTGTCTTATTACTAATTAATGGTTGAAGACAACTATGACCATTTTATAAGTTTCACATCATCTCAAAGAACTGAGATATCGTCTTGATTTTACATTGAGAGCAAAAATTTTGAATCTGTAAAAAAAAAACATTAAAAAGCCTTAACTAGGTGGACCGTTGGCTTTGCTTCTGTATACAACTTCTAGACATTCTTTGGCTCGAAGAACTTTAGATTGAAGGTAAAAGCTCCCTGCTTTCGCATTATTCTCAAACAGTTTGTCGTATTTCTGCATTCATATATATATATATATATATATATAGACTCAGTCGTTTTAGTAACTCGATTTAGAATTTCAAAGTAGATAAAGAAAAGCATCATCCATGATGAAATAGAGATGTTTTACCTGTAATATCTCTTCCCAAGAGGTCTTCTCGGTTACACCAAGAATCTGCCTAGCCTCTTGCTCATTAATGGCTTTTCCTGCTTTACGTACTGCATTCTCCATTGCTTCCTGCGCAACGCCAGATTTAGACGCATCTGCAAAAACAAAGATTCTCGGGTAAGTTAGGCCTCCTTCTTTACAAATACACGACCCTTTCTCTTAAACACCGGTTTCAATATACTCAGAATAAAAGAGCTCTGATAAACAAGTTCCCAAAAACATAGGAAGTTCCATGAAACCAATCTATGAATTGAAAAAACATATCTTCCTAACAGAGAAAGCCTTATCATTGGATTCATTAAGCAACCACTTGATGTCAAAAAGTGTTGGAACTTACTTGCAAGTGCTTGACGATAGGCTTGAAAAACAGCACGACCAATTATCCCACTGCCCATCACAATCAAATTCGCAAGTATTCTCCCAGCCTGCCCAAAAAAAAAAAAAAA
>VBRH01000071.1:321221-334549 GCA_014578085.1 Cardamine resedifolia
TTTTTTTTTTTTTTTTGAAAATGATCTATGATTAATATACTTGCTAGTTATAAAGACTACTTTTGTTTGACAATTCAATTACTCAAAAGAAATATTAGCAGAGTAAACCAATGTTTCCAAGAAGATAAATTTCAATGCTAACCTTAATTGTTGGTCTTCGATAGAGCATGATACCTCCATAGACGATTGCAAGTAACATATAACCAAGGAATAATTGTGATGTTGGAGCATTTATTCCTAAGAGATTTCAAAATTTGTAAGCCATTAACCGTATAAACCAAATCAAAACCTGTGTAAACGATAGATGAAGATTTTTTAAATAATAATTTTCCAAAGAAACAAATTTCATACAGATCATGAATCTGTGAGCATAAACGATATACCAAAAAATAAAAACTTAAAAACCTTTTCTAGCGAGCTCAGATGATGTAAAGGCATTAAAAGTACATAGAAGCGAGAGGATCTGTCCCAAGCCAAGTCCAATAATCAAAGTCTTCTTCGTCTTCATCTCCTTGGAATAGAAACTCCTCTCTTTTCTTCAATTTCTTGAGAAGAAACCGAAATTGAAACTAAGATTCCCCGGTGAATGTATACAGAAGATACAAATACAAACAGATCAGCTGCCAGTCGCCTGCCACTCTACACCAACCGTTGACATGTTAAGCTTAGTTTTTTTTTTTCCCTCCAATCAGTTAAGCTTAGTTTAATTAAGGTAATAATTGTAACTTTTGTATTTGTTTTTTTGTTCAACTACTTTGTGTTTGTTACTTGATTTAGACAGATTTTTACGAGAAGACGATATTTATATATTTTGCTAGTGTTTATAAAATATCATTTATTTATTGAAATATGGCTTTTTCCCCGTGTAAGAGTAAGATAGATTAAAAAAAATAGAGGGTATATAGATCAAATAAAGTAATAAACAAAAATTAGTATTTTCGTCAACATAAATTAGTTAAACATTAGAAACTTTAAACATAAACGTGAAACGCGCGAAAAATATAAAAAAAAACTTTATATAGGGCTTTGTGGGCCTCCCTTTTTGGGCATTTATAGCTTGCAACGGCGTGGAGAACGAATTCAAAGCCTCAAACGTAATTAACAAAAAGATATGGGGATACAGTTGGAATTCTTGTCTCTCTAAAACCTTGCCGGCGTCACCGCCAAATTGACCGCCGGTCACCCTCCGACGCTAATCTCTTTTTCTTCTTATATTATGCAAACTAAAAACATATGATTTTTTTTGGCATTTGCAAAATTACAAAAGTCACAATTGTTTGTTTACGTTTGCTTTATATATTTTCTGTATATTTTTAACAGTCAAATAGAAGATTTATATATTGATTATATGATTATATTGATTATATGATAGGGAAAACAAATAGCACATCATATAGTTTCTTGATATATATATATATATATATATTAATTTAAAATATTCGAACATTTTCACTTTTTATTCAGTTGTAGTTTTGGACTACTTTAAGAAACTAACTTTAGAAGAATGTTCTTAACATCTTTTTTCCGTTTTGAATACCAGAATCAGAAAGAAACAGTTGACCAGATTAGGTCAAAGTGTTTGAAGGGAAAAAAAAAGAAAAGAAGATTTAGGTAAAAAATGTAAAAAAAAAGACGCGCAAAGGAAGTAAAGGAAAAATAAAAAATAGAATGTGTGTTAAATCCAGAAGAAAAAAAGAGACAAGACCATGGAAAATTGATGTTGACATAAAGCGAACTAGTAGTAGAAGAAGTAGTACCATTAAATTATCTTTCTTAGTCGAAGATTTTTCCTAAAGCGCGTTGCTTGCTTCTCTGTCTCCTCCATTTATATCATCTCTGTCTTTGCTCAAAGCTTTACTGTCAAAGAAATTCAATTCCCCACGTCTGTTTCTTCTCTCTTCTTCAACAATAAAACCAATCTTTTGGTAGAGATAGATATAAGCTGCTTGCTTCTCTTTATTCGATTCATTTGTATAATTATACGATTGATTTCTTCTCTTTACAGGTAAATTCCTTGTCTTTAATTTATTATTATAATCTCTAAATTTGGGTTTTATTGTTTCTTTTTGGGGGAATAAATGTCTATTCTTGATCATTCCTCTCTGTCTCTCTTTGCTTTTGACACATTCTCTTAGCTGTTTTTTTCAATTTCTTTTTATCTCTGTTTTTAAAAATCTTTTGAGAGTTTTGAGTTCTTTGGGTTTCCCAATTTTCTCCAAGAGCTCAAACCAACCCCTTTCGTCTCTTCCTTCTCATTTCTTTGCCAAATATTTCTTAAATCTATTCCATCCATCTTCTCATTTTTAATTCCCGTTTTTGCTATGTTTCCGATGGATTCTGATTATCATCGTCGTGGTCCGGTGGTAAAAGCTTTGATTTTTCTTTTTCGAATCTGTCTCTTATTTCCAAATTGAGCATTCTTGGGTTTGTGTAAAGGTCTTAACTTTAGGGGTGACTCTCGAATCAATGCGCATCACAATCCGTAGCTTAATTGGGGTGTATATTGTTTTTGTCATATTTGGAATCTCAATATGTTAATCCTTAGAAATGTCTGCTACACTCAGAGATCAAATTGTTGATGTTGATATGAGATTACTTACTTTGGCTCTGTATTTGATTGGTAGATATATGTTGTTATTACTGACAAATCTTTTCTAGAGTTGATTGAGTAATTCGTTTTGCAATGATGTTGATAATGATGATGATGACATTGCAGGCGAACCATCGTTCACCAGCCCACTTTGTTCGGCTTGATAAACCTAGAGCTGTAGACGATCTCTATATAGGCAAAAGAGAAAAGATGCGTAGGTGGTTGTGCTGTGCTTGCCACGTTGAAGAACCTTACCACTCTTCTGAAAATGAACACCTGAGAAGCCCTAAGCACCACAATGATTATGGTACTGCTCTTTTGTTTAAACTAGTTGTTGTTATTCTTGCTAGTAACAGATCTTATTATATGCAATTTCGATTTGTTTGTCCCATGGATATTCATCTTTTGGGTTTTTGTTTTGTTGCATTGAAGGGTATCACAATAAAAAACCACCAGTTGCTCTGAAGCCTGATGCTTTGAAGGAGCCTCTATCTATTGATGTGCCTGCAATGTCATTGGACGAGCTGAAAGATAAGACTGATAATTTTGGATCAAAGGCGTTGATTGGTGAAGGATCATATGGAAGAGCCTATTATGCAACCTTGAAAGATGGGAAGGCAGTGGCGGTGAAGAAGCTTGATAATTCAGCTGAGCCTGAATCAAATGTTGAGTTCTTGACTCAGGTCTCAAGGGTTTCGAAGCTGAAGCATGATAATTTTGTTCAGCTATTCGGTTATTGTGTTGAAGGGAATTTCCGTATTCTTGCGTATGAGTTCGCTACAATGGGATCTTTACACGACATCTTACACGGGAGAAAAGGAGTCCAAGGAGCACAACCAGGTCCAACGCTTGATTGGATCCAACGGGTCAGGATAGCAGTTGATGCAGCTAGAGGACTTGAATATTTACATGAGAAAGTTCAACCTGCGGTAATACACAGAGATATTCGATCTAGCAATGTGCTTCTCTTTGAAGACTTTAAAGCCAAGATAGCTGATTTTAATCTATCGAATCAATCTCCTGATATGGCTGCTCGTCTTCATTCTACCAGAGTTTTGGGAACCTTTGGTTACCACGCACCAGAGTAATGAATGCTTCTGAAACAACAATTGATCACACTATTCTTGAGGAAGTAAAAGATTGTAACTTTACATTTTTTATGTTGCAGGTATGCGATGACTGGTCAACTGACACAGAAGAGTGATGTTTATAGTTTTGGTGTAGTGCTTTTGGAGCTCTTGACTGGTAGGAAACCTGTTGATCATACGATGCCTCGTGGTCAACAAAGTCTTGTCACTTGGGTAAGTACTAGAACGCTTACCCTTAAATCTTTCTTTCAAATTTACTGATTATTCTTGGCATTAAATTCTCTGCCATCTAATTTCAGGCTACTCCGAGACTAAGCGAAGATAAAGTGAAGCAATGTGTTGATCCAAAACTGAAAGGAGAATACCCTCCTAAAGCTGTTGCAAAGGTAAAAGCTACGTCTTTTTGACGGTTTGATCTCTATAATCGGTGAAAGCACTTTTGAAGCCAACCATGAAACTTTTTTCTCCTTTTTCTTGTGCTTGCTTCAGCTCGCAGCAGTAGCAGCGTTGTGTGTGCAATACGAATCAGAGTTTAGGCCGAACATGAGCATTGTGGTAAAAGCTCTTCAACCATTGTTGAGGTCATCAACAGCAGCAGCAGCTGTTCCAGTCCAGGAAACTTGATTCTTCTTGGTAATAATAATGGGAGATTGGTTTCTGTTTCATGTGTTGCCGTATCATATAAATGTGTTCTTAAGAGTCTTTTTGTCAGTTGGGATGTATATGTTTATTAAGGTGATGAGTAGTGATCTCGTGTGTATTCTTATACAATTATTCTATATCTGGTTTGTTCTTTTGGGGTTTTTTCTCTCTTTCTTCTATATAATTGTTTTTTCGTAACGGATTAGCTACAAAGTTTTCAGATACAATCTTGAAAGGAATATTCATCATTCAGGTCTTGCAATTTTAGTTACTGATTCAACAGATTTGAGAGGAATGAGTCATTCCATTTCAAAACACTGGATTAAGAAATGCTTCTCGAATAGGGCCGGTTAGACTAAAGTCACTAGCTGAAAAAATATGCTTTATATATGTATATAAGAACCAAACTGTGAGAGTAATGTCTAACAAGAGACAAGAGCAAAAAAGTTACCTGATATTTTGCAAAAATCAAAGAATACAATATTATATATCCAAAATACATAAATCACTTGCCAAGTTTGTTCACTCTATCTTAAAACAATACAGCTTCAGACTTGAGAGGTTCTTCAACGAACTTAAACCGACTCTTGAGAGAAGTAAGAGTTGGTTTCATGAAGTTTGCTTCACTGTATCCTCTGTTCTGCTAGTATGCGACTAGAAAACCCCCAAATTCTAGAATATTGTCGGCCAAACGAATTCTTCAGAACAAAAATCCTGCAGCGACAAGGTGCAAAAGTAGACGATTCTCCATATTAATCACACAGGTATCACTGGAGTAACTTCACACTCTGAAACCTAGGTTGGTTCTAGAGCTTGCTTAGGTAAGATCTGTCTAGATTATCATATTTGGGAGCTTGAAAGATAATATGATGAAATTTGGAGAGAAACTGTTACCTACTCTTAAGAAACTTCTCATCTGGGAAGAAGCGGGGTTCTGTCGTCTGATTCCCCGCGATGGCTAGCCTGAACAGACAGAGAAAAAAAAGACAATAAACATTAATATCGACTTAAGTTGGGACAATTCAAGAACTGGCTTCGCAAATTGATTATTCACCTCTTCATTTGCTCCTGCTGCCATATTGATGAATGAGTCATTATTAGCCCTGAAGAAAATAATAGAGAAGGAAAAGAAGTTAAATGGTGTAAATACTGCGCATGTATCTGTTACATAACTTTCCACTTATTAAGCATATCTAAAGAAGATTTGATAAACACAGTAAATGATAAAGAAGTATGTAAACTGACACTAACCTGTGAGTATCTTTTGCATTGCTTAATTCTAGGTTCCCGTTCTGTTGTTGCTCATCTCTCGCTTTGGCAAGTGGTGAAAAGAACTATGTATAAATGAGTCAAAACTAAATGAGACGGAAAATATTGTTTATGTTAAATTGAGTCAAAGGTTCATGTGTTTACCTGGTGCATCGAAATGAAAACGATAGAAATTCCAAGAAGGAAGTTCATGGTTATAACATGTCCAAAGAGTGCTGCAGATGCTATGCCAGTAAATATTGTAGCAACTGTCGACGAATATTTCTTCAAGATTGTATCTGAAAGCATTAAATATGAAGACAACTAAATATCCATGAAAACAATCTTGCTATAAGAACAATTTCCTTAAAATATATAGCAAAATCCACAATCTTCAGATATGTTAGAAAAGTATCAAGACTCAAACAAGCTAATTCATAAATTAAAATGAATCTAACAAAACTTAGTCAGTATACCAGCATATTTGAAGAAAAAGGAGGATAGAATCCCTTGTGCTGCGTTGTTTAGTATCAGAAACATGGTAGCCCTAGAATGTCCTTGTAGGATGTCAAAGCTGTCAGGACCTGTCAATATCATGGTAAATTGCTCAGCAATGCATCTTGAAGTTTTAAGGATTACCTAACAGGATTTTCAAGAGCTACTATGGTGCTTAAAACGTATTACTTTTTTGTCACTTTTAAAGTAGAATGCACATACCTTTATATATAACCGTTCCTAATATTCCAAGAAAGTTGAATATCGCACCATAACCATAGAGAAATAAATTCTGTAACAGAAAAAATGTTTCAATGAAATAACATACACAAAAAAAGGTCAAAAGAAGAAGACAACACATAAGTAGAAGCCCATGATCCTTGAATTTGACATGACCAAGAACCTGAGCCTAAGAACCTGAGCTATGTACTCTAAGATGAGGAACATTAGTGATAACAAAGCTAACGAGACCAGAAACAAAACGAGTTCATCGATCCAAGGTTCTTGACTTCTAAAGAGCAACTGATTTAGAGGAGTCTTAGACAATTGTAAGTGGCTAATTTCATTCCATTAACAACACACAGCATATCATTTCCAAGAGTTACAAGTAACCAAATCACCAAAAGCTTCCATGTTACTACAAGCATATCATTTCCCTGATACAAAATGAAAAAATGTATCAGGAATCTAACCTGAAGATAGATGCTTGTGTCATACTGACTCTTTAGAGCATACTCGTTGAAAACAGATGCCATTGATGGGACAGTAATCTGCATGTGAATTTTCAAATTAGCCTCTAGCATGAATTACAACCTTTTCATGATGCACAACCAGGGGAGCACAAGAAGTCAGATTATGTGAATGGAACCACTTCCATACTTCAATATGAGTAAATATAAGCATGGGAAAAAATACTTACAAAGATAACGGTACAGATGTATGCACCCGTAGCAAGAGGAATTCCAATGGCAGTAGCACCTTCAGGAAGAGAACGCAGTTGATTTACACTAATCCCTATCAGCAACAGAGCAAGTGCCTCCCACTATAAGAAAATTAAAGATAAGCAGCATTTCAGCAATATGAAAATGGAAACATATAAAATGCAATAAAGAATAAGAGGTAACTATGAAAGGAAGGTTACACACAAAGTTCCACCATAATATTGTCTGATATTGAAAGCATACATATAATCAAAAAGAATAACTGAACCTGACCTGTATGATGGAAAAACGTCGCTTCATTATCATCTTTAATAGGACAGCAATGACCAGAACCTTTAAATTGCTAAGCATCTTCACAGTAGCAGGATTGAAATATAGCTGGCACATCAGAAACTTTAATTATTGTATGAAAATTAAAAAAGAAAACATGAAAGAATGAATGAATGAATGATAGAACCAAATAGTAGAAAATGAGAAGGATAGGTAAATAAATCCACTGCAATGCACAATTTAACAATGATGTAAACAGCTGGCCGACTCAAAGGCAACATGACTAAAAGCAATGACCACCAGGTCTTAAGGAAAAAGAAGATTGAAAAAGAGAGGTGTATAAACTTGCCCTTAGAAAATGGTAAATTCCATGATCTGATTAAGGTGCCCTTAAGCAGTATCTAAGGTGGAAAGATGGAAAGTAAAAATAATATAGGATCAACAAAACTGGGATAGATAGAACACCACATGACATGCTCTTGCTATAAATCCAAAACCTCGAACAATAGACCTCACTACATTTCACCAGTTTAATTAAACTTAAGGATGCCAGAATGAAAGTTAACAAGTGGCTATACCTGCATTGTGAACTTCAGATAGTTATTAATTGCATACAACAGGGCTGGAACAGCAAGAAGCACATTGTTTCGAGCTGCCTGCAAAAAAGACTCATGTCAATGCAATCTGCATTATAAATAGTCAAGCAAGAACTCAGAAATTTGAAGTTCAGAAGGAAAAAAAAGTTACAAGAAAACTCAAATATTGTATATATCTACTGGTCATACTTCAAACAACCGTGCATTGGCATACCAACTCGCAACTCTTCAAATCACCAGATTACTAAAGTCTACAAAACCTAATGAATTGTATGAAAAAGAAGGTGATACGTAGATGACATATGTTTAGTCAAGAAGCTAGCTTCAGATTTGATAATATTCCATACCACAAATCTGGTACCGTAGCTTTGCAATACACTAGACCTCTTTAATTGACAAAAAAGAAGTACCTGGACAAATGTGGAAACAGATAGAAGAGGCTTTTCTCCAACTTTTTGGTGTCTGGCCTACAATTTAAACACAAACACTTAAGTATTAATAGACAATCCGAGACTCAAGAAAATGGGTAATAATTCGAAAATCAAGAAATTTTCTTTATGCACAGAACTGAATGGGATCTTTTTCACATTCGCACTACCCGTTAATCAACATCAGTACTTCCAACAACAACAACAAAAAGGAGCAAAGTTGTAAATTAAACTTCCAGTAACTAGCCAAAGTTTCATGAACTTTTACTAAAAGAATTGAGATTTACATACCTGGAGTAAAAGCATCACGATTGCAAAAATAACTTTTGTGATTTCTGTCAAGAAGTTAACGCTAATAGGACTGAAGTTGAACTTCCCATCCACCTTAGACATGTATACCAAGACAGGCTGGAAAGGAAAAATATGTAACTTTTTTAAGTGATTTACACAAGAAATGATGAGCTGAGACGAAAAAGAAAAAGGCTGGTATGTATATTATATGGTTGTCCACCAGGATTCAATTCAATAGTTCAACGATGGAAAAACTGTCAAAAGCAGATGGTCCAACAAAGGAAATGTCATGGAAGCCGTGACTTGCGGTTCTCATAATAATTTTGAAACTAAAGTCGTCTTTGGCTAAAATCGGACTGGGACGATTTTTACCTGTAGACCAACAAGCATGCAATCACCTACAACCAAAAGGACATTGAGGACACGTTGTTTAGAGGACACCCTAATCTTGTGGTCGTCATAAGCCCTTGAAATAGTTTTGCTACCGGGAGAGACCAATTTTGAATGACATACACTGCACTCAGCTATCCCGTTCTTCATTTGTCTTTCCCAATCCAGACTGAGCCAAAGCCTAATAAACAACAACAACAACAACAACAACTCATGATGAGTCTAATGATCACAAGAAGATATCAACTTTAAGTGGAATTTGAGTAAAAGGCAATCAATCAAGCGGTAAGAACTTAAACATAGATTCTCACATCACCAAAATCTAAACCATAATCTGATCTCAATAGCTGAATATATTCTCGAAGAATAGATCTCAAAAACCCAAACATGGATCTCAAGCCGCCATTAGAAAACTTGTGGGTTCATTGCAAAAATATCAAATTCGTGAGTAGATCGATCAAACTGACCTCAATTGACCTAAACGATCAGCTTAACAAAACATTCCCCTTCAGCCACAAGGCGTATTATTATCTCTTCCCACACAGATCCAGAACTCGAGCTGCAAAGAGAATCACTAATCCCTCGCTCTGAATTGCAGAAATTGAACAAGATCTACAACTTTCCTGAGAGATGCCAAGGAATATTCCGAGATTGGGAGATTGAATCAGTGAGTCGTCGTTGTTCGCAAGTGCGCTCTTATTTCTCTCACACGACCTTTTTTGCTTTGATTTCACAACAACATTTTCTTCTTTTCCTTTCTTAATTTTATTAATTACGGTAATTTAATGAGATTAGCTAAAACAGCCTACTACTACTATGTCCATTTATTAATTTACAGTATTTAAATTGACACTGCATGAGAAAAAATAGGCCTTTCTAGTATATAAAATCAAAATTTAATGACAATAAAATATATCTAGTGACAATGCTTAGTTTGGCTGATTATAGTGAAATATATCTAGTGACAATGCTTACGATGATAAATCTAAAACATAACATTCAATTCCGAGAAGAGATCAGAGGAGTAATTCTAACATTTTTTAATCTACCACCAATATCGCTAACACGATTGCAGATTAAGGAATCAAGGAGTCAATCTCGCGATATTTAAAACATCGCGAAAATAGATTCAACGAGATGTATTGAACTGAATATTTGGAGATATATGAGTTTTGAGATGATTTTGATAAATTTTGGTGAATTAGGAAATTTGTTATTAAAATTCTTTGAAATCCCACATTAAACCATGAGATTTTAATATTTGTATTTTTAACTAAAAAATCACATGAAATCTCACCTAAAACTTTTAAAACCAATTCTTAAACAAGTTTCAATAACAGTGGATTTGATTATTCATTTTAAAATCATCAATCCAATAACACTGGATTTTAAAAGATATTTTTAAATTCATGTTTCAATAACATAGATTTATCATTTTAACTTAAATCTCTCCAAATACTCAGTTCAACACACTTCCTAATAGTGCAAGCATCATGACGTGGTACGGTGAAAAACGACATCGGTATCACCACAGAACCTCCAGCGGCACCAATTTGGTCTAAAAGGTCTGACTGATCCTTGATCATCTCCATCTCAACTTTTAACTCCAGTTGCTTCTTCGAGAGGCAAGCAAAAGGAGCAGTTGTGCCAAATCGGATAAGAAATTTCGTGACGGTCATTCTGAAAAGAGAGGAGGGAGAAATTGAAATGAGCAAGAAGAAATGAGTATCTCAGTTTTTTTAAAATGAGCAACTTACTGGTGGCTCACTTTAACGCATTTTGGTTCACTTTAGACGCGTAATGTTAAAGTATAACAAAATGTTGGGAACACAAAAGTAACTTTTATTGCCGCAAAAAAAAAAAGTAACAGTAATTTATAGTAGTTTGTGGGGAAAAAAATATATAACAGCAATTTAGAATTGGTTTAAGATAACAATAAGAATATGCCTAATTTTTTTTCTCATGCAATGTCAATTAAAATAAATACATTTTTTTGACAAAAATTTCTTATAACAAAAATAGGTTTTTCTAGTATATAAAACCAAAATTTAATGACAGTATCACAATACTTTTTGATAAAATATATCTAGTGACAATGCTTAGTTTGGCTGATTATGATGAATACAATTCTCACATTTCTTAGATATTTTTATAACATGTTGATACTTGATAGTTGATACTAATGAATTGTTTTCAATATCCAATTTTGAGTTCAATTTTAATTTTAATTTTAAGAAGAGTAATTAAAGTTAAATAAGATTTAATCTCATCAATTTAATATGATTTCAGTTCAATTCATATTTTTAAAAAAAAATTGTTTAGAAGTAATTTTCATTTTGATTTTTTTTGATTAAATTTTACTATCTTGGATATAAAAATTAGCTAAATTAATATTTTATTTATAAATAATATTTTGTTTCAATGTGGTTTGAATTCTAATAACTGTAATGTATACCCTGTTTATTAAGTAATAAGTATCTAATATATCATGCCTAATATGAGTCACACATGCTTTATTTTTATTTTATTTTTGGTTCTCTTTTGGCCTTTTTTCTTCTTCTATTACTTAACCTAGATATTTGATATTTTCCTACAAAAAAGTGAAAAACATATATCAATCAAATTTATGTTATGTGATATTAATCTACTAATAAATATGACATTACATAGATCTAAATATCCCAAAATATGTCAATGACTTGCTTACTTTGATTAGATTTTGGTAAAGTTATTTTTGCTGTTTAGGTAATTTTTGCTATAAAAAAAATGGTACTAGTAAATGGTTGATGTGAGATGATGAATTCGAAAAAAAAAAATACTCCAATTGTTTCAACAGAGAATTCGATAGTTACAACTCTTATATCGACTTTGGTTTATGTGAATGTAATGTTGAACAAAATTAGTACATTGATCTTTACTTGCAGTGATCAATTTCCAAGATCAATTATACTCTTCTGTTTCTAACAAATTGATGTTTTAGGTTTCTATTTTGTTTCAAAGTGATTTTCTAGGTTTTTATTTTTTATTTTTATTGATAAATTGTAAACTTTAAGATGTAATGATTGAAAATAATTACTTTTACTATGTTACTATTGGTTCATAATTATTAGAATAATTTTGTGGTGAGAGAAAATAATATATTTAGAAGTAGTAATCATTATTTTTCTTAATATGATTTTATGATTTTGACGGCAAAAACAAACAATGCTTGTATGATTCCGAATTGGAGATGAATATAAACAACGGTTATTTGATAGCCGAAACCGAATATTTGTTGTCTGAATTGGAGATGAAATATCACTTTTATGATTCTTTTCTTTGTTGATGTCTCTAATTAAAATACTAATCAAATTATATTTTCAAACAGGTATTTAGAGCAAGAGCATTTAGAGCAAGAGCATTGATAGTCTTTCAATGAGGTTGCAGTTATGGGGAAATTTTGCTAGTAAAAGGACATACTAATTTCTCGTTAAGGTTGGAAATATCCATAGCTTTTTGCCCTTGATTTATTAATTCCATTTTGGTTTTGCTTTTATGCCTTTTGCAATGTTAAAAGTGTTTTACTTTATTACTGTAGGGATTGTATGAAGTGGCATCACCATTGAAACCATGAAGCCCATTAACAAATCTAAATTTCTATAATGAGTATAAATTAATCTGTGCATTGCCCATGTATTTTTACCTAAAAAAAACTATTGAAAATAATAAGAAGGTAGTAAATACAGTACAAACTATTTGGGTTTAGATTACAAGTTGACAGCTTTGACAGCTTCTTGAGTCTCCCCATGTGACCCGTAATAATTTGAGAATATCTGAGACAATCTCTTTGTAGTGTGTCCCAAGCTCCACTTGAATCACCTGATGCAAGTTGAATCGACCCGAGCTTCACCATTTCATTTCCAATCACCAATCCCAAAACCTAAAATATCTATCCCACACATACCAGTTGGGATAATGAGATTACAAACACAAAAGACGAAAAAAAGTTTGAAGATTGTTTGAGAGAGATTTGGTCGAGCAGTTTTCACACATATCCAACCGTTGTTTTCATCATTGTCAATCATTGAATCACTCTGTGGTCTAAATCGAAGCAGTATCAGTATATTAAGGGGTTTACCTTAATGGACGCTTCACAATGCTTTCTGATATGCATGTATTTTAGTGCATTTTACCTCATATTTTTGGTGTGTTTTAGGTATATATGTGTGATCTAATAAGCAATTTAGCATTACTTAATGCTATATTCAGTTTTAGCGTGTTTTAATAGTTATATATATATATTCTATATTGCATTTTCTACTCAAGTTTGTGTTTATATTTCAGGTTTTCAGGATTTATGGAGGAAGGCG
>VBRH01000071.1:338938-354797 GCA_014578085.1 Cardamine resedifolia
TTTTTTAAAACTATAGAAGGAGAAGATTATGTCATGTGTTTTGTTTAGTTGTTGAGACAAGAAATATTTTTGGTATCTATCATTTAACCGTAAGCCGTAAAATAATTATTACAACTGAGTCAACTGACTATCGAAATACGGATAACTTTTTTTTTTTGGATGATATTTCCATCAAACCATTGAAACGACGTTTTATCTTCGTTAACAGAAGAAGAAAACTCACGCGACAGTCAAAACCGACCAAATCAAATAAAATTGAAAGTACATGTCTTATTTTTATTTAAAAAGTACAAAAATAAAATATTGTTTTATGTGGTTTGGGCTAAGCGGCCCATTTAAATTAACTCAAATGACTACTTTTCATTGATTCTTCGGTTTCGACGACTTAGATCTAGTCGGGGAACATGGTGGATTCTGACGAGACCGTGCCACTGAGCCAGCGGTCGGAGTGGTCGGACGTGGTCCCGTTGACTCAGGACGATGGGCCGAATCCAGTGGTTCCAATCGCCTACAAGGAAGAGTTCCGCGAGACTATGGATTACTTCCGTGCGATTTACGTCTCCGACGAGCGATCTCCTCGCGCACTACGACTCACGGAAGAAACGCTTCGCTTAAACTCCGGGAACTACACAGTAATCATTATTTTCTTCTTATAATCTCTGTAGGATCTGTATTTGTGTTTAGCAGAGAGAATTTGTAGTTTATGCCTTGCCAAACGAACTGATTAGAGAAAATTCGTTGAATTTCTGATAATCATTAGCTATTAAGCCTTTCAACTTTCGATTTCGATTGCATCAACTCTTGTTCTTCATAAATCTTCTTCCATATTGAAGGTGTGGCATTTTAGGCGCCTTGTAATTGAGGCCCTTAATCACGACTTGTATGAAGAACTCGACTTCATCGAACGCATTGCTCAGGATAACTCCAAGAACTACCAATTGTGGTAAAGTTAATACCTTTTTTTGTTCTCCTCAAAGTTTTCTTTATCTATGATTAGTGTTTATACCGTGAAGTTGACTGATGACCAATTTCCAATCAAGAACTGTTTCCATCAACTGGACAAGGTTTTTACTCTATAAACAAGTTTTTGCCTGTGTGGGAATCATAAAATTTTGGAGGCTGTGTTCCGTATTGCATGTTATGTGTATTTGAGATGAAAGTTTGTTCTTTTACGCATTTTAGAGTTATTAGTGTCACATTATCTGCTGCTTAAACCGAGTTAACCGCTGGTTGTTTGCTTTGACTGTGATGATCCATGGTTCTACTCTGCTTTTCTCTAGGCATCATCGACGATGGGTTGCTGAGAAACTGGGGCCTGATGTTGGAGGGAGAGAGCTTGAATTTACCCGGAGAGTACTTTCACTTGATGCCAAACATTACCATGCTTGGTCACATAGGCAGGTTTGTGATCTCAAACCTTGCTTAAACACTCACTTGATGTATTACATATCTTTCTGCTTGATGTTGGGAAACAATCTGCAGTGGACACTACGGGCATTAGGAGGATGGGAAGATGAGCTCGATTACTGTCACGAGCTCCTTGAAGCTGACGTCTTTAACAATTCCGCATGGAATCAGGTAATATGATCGTTGATACATACTAGATTCTGTTTCTCAAATAATTCAGTCACCCTTTTGAATAATTCATTCCCTTAACCTGACAGAGGTATTACGTTATTACTCGATCTCCTTTGTTGGGAGGCCTAAAAGCCATGAGAGAATCTGAAGTAAGCTACACAATCAAAGCCATTTTAGCCAATCCCGCAAACGAGAGCTCATGGCGATACCTGAAAGCTCTTTACAAAGACGACAAAGAATCCTGGATTAGTGATCCAAGTGTTTCCACAGTCTGTTTGAATGTTCTCTCACGCACGGATTGCTTCCATGGATTCGCTCTGAGCACCCTATTGGATCTTCTATGCGACGGATTGAGACCAACCAACGAGCATAGAGACTCAGTGAGAGCTCTAGCTAATGAAGAACCAGATACTAACTTGGCCAATTCGGTGTGTACCATTCTTGGTCGTGTTGATCCTATAAGAGCTAACTATTGGGCATGGAGGAAGAGCAAGATTTCAGTGGCAACGTAGTAACCCAAATCACACTTGGAACAAATTTGATTTTTAATTTTTCATATTGTAATGTTTGTTTATGAATCACATGAACATGTTTTCATATATCAAAACAATCTCAATTTCTCTGTTTCCCCCTTCTTTTGATATTCAGAGAAGCTTTCTCAAGAATGATTTTGCAGAACCAACAATGAAAGACTCGAAAGCCATTAATGTATATGTGCGGGTGTGCTAAACGCATTGCTTTCTCGAGCGCTGGGAGATTAACCGGAACGAAACCGAAACCGGTTTTCTGCTCGCGGATTTCCCCCAATTCAACGACAAAAATTAATCCATAAACATTCAATTTGATCTGAAAACAATCAGTGCGCGCATTTGAATTAATACTGAAGAAGGCGTTGAAGTGCTCGAAGTCGGAAGCGTGAATTGGTCCAAAGATTCGTTCTTTCTCGGACAAGAATGTCCACATCTGGGTTTATTCTGTTCCTCGCTCTTCTACAACTCATCGGATTCTTATTTCCGCTGAGAATTTCTGCAATTAGGTGATTAATTTTGGGTAATAGCTTTTGTTCCTATATTTCGTTTATCCCTGTTTTGCTTCCCTTGATTAATTTCCATAAGATTTCGATTGAATTTGCAGGAAAGATATCGGATTTTTAGAAGAGCGGAGTTGCAGAACAACTGTCCAAGGAAGATATTTGATCTCCGATGATGAAGGTCAGCTATTTCCTTTTCCAATTCCCTCTTTCCATAGAGATTTGGTGAGAAAGACCTTTTTTTTTTTTTTAGTTTTTAAAGCATGAATGGTTGTTGTTGCAGGCAATGTGTGTGATGCTCTGGCATTGGAATCTCGAACTCGTTGTTGTCCATGGAAAAGAGAAAGATTCTCTTGTCAGTGAGTCATTATTTAAGTGTAATTTAGTTTTTTAGACTAATGTTTTCTTAATCAGACTTTCTTTGTTTTGTAATTGTGGTTTGGCTTGAAGTGGATGCAACCTTCTTTCACAATGCTGCAACTCTTATGAATTTTGCGTTTCTTGCTGCTTAAATCCGTCTAGGGTACTCTATGAAACCTTTGGTTATGTTTCCGTTTTTTTTTTTAATTCAGAGTTTTCTCTGTTCTCGCTTCATCTTTTTGTTTGTTTGTGTGCTCATGAGTATCTATCTATCATCTGCAGACGCTTCTTGAGAAGGTGGTTAAGGTAAAAGTTGCAAAGCCGGCTACAGCAGGTAACTTTTCGTTTTACAGCAGCTTCAATTCTTTAACCGCATTAATGTATTTGCATTTGCAAGATGGCCAATGTTTCCTCTTTCGCAGGGACTTACAAGACTGTATTTGATTTTTGTGCCGGCAGATGCCGCCACAATTCTGAGAGTGTGGTAAGCGATGTACTGTTTTTGTTTCAGTTAAAAAAGTTGTTACTTGTTCTTTTCTTGGCAAGTTTCTTGAAGTTATGTCATGATGTGGAGCAATTTAGTGTGGAAGTGAAGTTTTTTCTGAAAATGATGGAATGCTCTTGAAAATAATCACTTCGGATAGCTTTAAGCAGTGAGACGTAATTTTTCTTTCCTGAAACTTCCAGGTTCATGAAAATGCTTACCACAGCAAGTTTCACCATTGTTTTTCTCTGACATCAAATGCTTCAGGTTAGCCTCAATAGCTTACTTTTTCTTTTCGAATATCGTTTAAATGTCGAAATACCTTATCACATGCATCAAATAACTGAAAACAGGGGCGAATCTTACACATGTTGAAACAAGACTTCTTGGCATTGATGTTATTGTCGGAAGGTAAACCCTTCACTCCTCTACCGGTTTGAATTGTATATATGCTCTTGTGGAGACCATTTTCTTAGACTCTTTACTTGTTTTGTTTCCCAGGCAGGGAGATTCATGCGATGCAGTTTGCAAGTCACGTGGACAGTTATGTGTGATGAATAAGCTTGCACTACTCAATCAATGTGACGTGTAAGTTATTTCTTAAGCAACTCTTTTACCTGACTCATCTTTTAAGTCAACCATCAAGCCATGTTTCAGAGATTTTATATATACAGACTAAAAACTCGCAATTTGGTGTTCACATGCTTTTTTCTTCTTCTTCTTTGTTTGTTCAGTATGCAAAGATACATGACCTGCAAAGGCTCATGCTTAGCAAGTGCCGGAGCTGACCAACCTGCTGAAGTTGTCGATGATGCGCCCAGAGATTTGGTATTCCATCTTTGTTTTTCTCTTTGAATCAATCGTCAGTGAAACATTTCATTTACATCGCTTCTCCTGACTCAACTTTTGAATCTTGATCACAAACTGAGTGGTTCCATATGTGTGTGTTTATTCTCTTGGTTTTCAGTATCCAGGCGCGTGCTTGTATACCCGGACCCAATCAATGCTTTCCTGTGACGGTTCTCACCAATACACCCGACGACTCTGCCCATGTGCCTAGAAACAAAACTATAGTCAGTATTAACTACCAAGACTTGTGCCATAATTTTTTCTGCATCTTGTAGCGGTTAAAGAAAACATATTTTTGATATATACGTGCACGATTCAATATATTTTACATATGCATATGCATATGACAACGTTTATTCATTTAGTACCACAGAATGAGAGAAAAGCATCTGTCTACATCAACTTTGTAACGAGTGTGGCCTACATTGAGAATTAACTACAAGGCTACAGAGGCAGCAACGTATTCATTAGATCTTTGTCACACATTGAGGTGCAGCTTTCTTTCACAGAGTCAAAAATCACAACTTTGTATTCATTCGTTCATCATCTCTCTTTTCCCAAATCAGCAAAGAGGACACAATACAAGAGAAGATCTTTCTGGACAGCTGTAGTTAAATTGTTTCAGATTTGATCTGTCTGAGTATGAATACATTAGTTTCATGATTTTATGATCTGCAAGAACTAAAGAATTTTCACATTGATCAACAACCAAGAAAGACTTTTGATTTTTATTCATTAAGTACTGACTCGACTATATTCATACATCCATGATCCCAATGAAACCGCCATTGAAAAGAAAGAAGACCCAATTTAATTGATGATTGATTGCAGAGATTCATTTATACTTTCACATTAATATCAGAAAAAAATATATATAAAAAGAAGAGAGACTTCAGAAACTGTAATCAGTTTTAAATAGTCTCTTGTCTCCTCCTTTTTGTTCCTTAGCCCCGGTACCTCTGTTTAGCCCTTCTTCTGCATCTTCAACGTCATCATCATCTGTCGCAAACGCGGGATGGCTTAAAACGCATTTAAGAAGCTGCGTTCCTCTCAACGCGTTTGTGAGCGGTAAGTGTCCTAAAGGCGTTTCATCGTTAAGCTCCCACTTGAATTCGTCAGGGAAAGCTCTGTAATTGTATTGAACAACCTCTGTATCAAGAAGTTTCATCCACTCAACTTTAATGAAGAATCTTGTGAAATCTTTCTTCACTTTTAACCAGATTTTGCGTTGCACGCTGTATCCGAATCTCCCATCGCTGTGCTTAGTCCATAGATTGTCAATGGCCTGGAGATTTTCGGTGGATATTGATTTCACCTCGGAGAAGAAAACGTAGCCGCGTTTCACGGCGGCTTCTCCGGCTATCTGAATGAGTAATCTCCGAGTCTCCTCGTCGGCTTGTCGGAAATTCTGATTGGCGAGATGAGTAGCCAAAACGTCGAACTTGGTCTCGGTTTCAGAAGTTACGGCAGTTGAGGCCGAGGCGTTTGTGGTAGAAACGGCGGATACGACGGCGGAGGAGGAGGATGAAGCAGAGGAGCTAATGAGTGAGAATGTTGCGGTGGAAGAGGGTTGTTTGAGGGAGAGAGAAGTGGGACGAAAGTGAGATTGGGAATGGAGATTGAGGCGGTGGTTTTGATAAGAAGAGCAATGGTGATGGTGGTGGAGAGAGTTTGTGGTCGCCATTGATGGAGGAAGAGACGGAAGTCACGTCAGTAAGGTAAAGAGTGAAGTTGGAGAGTTTAAAGAAGACGGGAGAGTGAGAGAGAGATAAGGTATAGAAAAAATCAGGAGCTAATAGGCGGGGTCGATTCTGATTGGTCACTTATGGGTCAGGTTCGATTCTCTTTTTCTATACATATTTTCATTTCCATTTTCTTCTGGAAAAAGATAAAATTTCAACAATTCTTTTCTTTTCTTTTAATAGATTTTATGTCTGCGTCATGTCTCTCGTTTTCGTTATTGAATGAGAGTCTTATAATCTCGTAAATATATAAGATTTTTAGTGTTTTGCTAAAAAGATGGAAAAAAGTTTATCAATTAGTCAATATACATTTAAATCTATCATGTGATGGTCAAGAAAGCTATTTTCCACGTCACAATTTGTAACCACATATACATAATGGGCCTTTAATGGGTTTCAAGATCATGGGCGTATAAGTAGGCCGATTATCCTTTGATACCAATACGACGGCGTTTCAAGAGCCTGTGTTGGACGGGATCAGAATAGAGTGTATTTTACTATGGCGCCATCTTTGAAGAGCGCAGTCGATGCTTTTTCTTTTTGTTGTTATTGACTTTATATATAAACCATCCACCGAGAGCCAAAAATTGCCATGTTTCTCTCTGGCGGAATAAGATAGTGAAAACTGAAAAGTAATCGGTGGGTTTTGTTAGTATCGTCACCGCCGCTAATTTTTTGAAAATTCTTAGATCGAGATTGTTTATCGGAGTTGTGAGAAGAGGTTTTACGGAGTTCGGTTTTGTTAGTGGCAATTTGAAAATCAGAGGAGAAGGTTTTTTTTAAAAAAAAAATTGAAAGAGCGAGATTGATTAGGGGCTGAAGAATGGGTCGTACTTCGAAGAAAAAGAAGAAACGAGGAGGTAGTAGACGAAGGGGTCAGCTCAAGGACCATGGATCTAATGATGATGATGATAACGAACTTCTTTCCGAGGAGATCACTGCTCTGTAAGTTGCTACTGTGAGATTTAGGGTTTTTGGAGATTTTGTGTTTTAGTTTCATTTGGAAGTCCATGGGATATAAGTTGCGATGAGCTTTAATCATTTGCTATGCTTGGAAATTGTGCTGAACAAATGAAGCCTATTTTCCAAAGTTGTCAACTATGGATTTGTTTATTAGATGTTTCAGGGAAAGTTAGTATTGTAAAAGATGACAAGTTTTAGTTTGTATTCAATCAGCACGAGAGCTTTAATTAGTTATAAGAGGTGTCGGTTTTAATTTCATGTTTTCAGCTCTGCAATATTTCAAGAGGACTGCGACATTGTTTCAGATTCGCGTTCGCCTCCTCAAATAGTTATTAAACTCAGGTTTTCTTCTTATCGACGTGTTTGCTTTCAAGTTTAGCTGCTCTGATGTTTCTGGTCTATGCATGACATAAGTCTGATTCACCGAGCTCCTTGTAACTCGACCAGGCCTTACTCGAAAGATATGGGATATGAGGACATCGACATTTCTGCTATGCTTTTAGTTAGGTCAGTATCTTCTTCCTGAATCTATGGCGTAGCTAACATGTTGATCTTTTCATTACCCCCTTCTAACTAATTTTCCTTATAGATGCTTACCAGGATATCCTTACAAGTGCCCGAAGCTGCAGATTACTCCAGAACAAGGGTTGACAACGGCTGATGCTGAGAAGCTTTTATCTCTTCTCGAGGACCAGGTAGGGGATGGGAATGATTTTTATACTGATATACACTATGCTATTTAGAAGTGCTCTGTGCTGACACAAGGTACTCAACAAATTATATTCAATGCAGGCAAATTCCAATGCTCGTGAAGGTCGGGTTATGATATTCAACTTGGTGGAGGCTGCTCAAGAGTTTTTATCTGAAATAATTCCGGAAAGTCATGATGAGGAATCTGTAAGTATATTTTACCAAATGACTGTTTTTGCCATGATAATTTATTCAATTTATCCTTTTGTCTTGGTTACTGCTGGTCAAAATATTTTTTTTTGCATTGGTCGTTCTTCCTGTAAATACAGTGTTATTTTTTTTTTTTCTGAAGGTGCCATGTTTGACTGCACATCGAAGTGCTCAGTTCATTGAGCAATCTATGCTTTCAAATAAAGTAAAATCCTGTTCGGGTGGACCTTTTGTGTATGGTTTTATAGACCTGTTTAGTGGCTTGGAAGATTCAAGGAATTGGAGTCTGACTCCAGATGAAAATAGAGGAATCGTATCTTCAGTACAATCCCACCCACTAGACACTTCAAGAATCTTGCATGAGAAGCCGAACAAGAATTTGAAGCGATTTGAAGACCATGCTAAAGAAGAAGTTGCACTGCCTTCACCTATTTCCAAACTAAATACTCTTCAAGAGGAAAATGTTGATGATACAAGCATCTCTTCCTCTGACACAAGTAAATCTACTGACAATGTGGAATCTGGATTCATCCAAAGTGAGAAGAAGGTGAGGGAGGTCATCTGTTTTATCTTAATCCCTTGTTGCCTTTTTTAAAATGTTGGGCCTCTGCATAATTCTTTGTATGGTGACGGATGAATGAGCACAACAAATCAGTTACTGGTCCTTTACATATGAGACACTACTCCAGAAATTGTCTGATTAGAATTTATGTGAATGGGGAGCTTGGCATGTTTTCTTTTGGTTAGATAGTCATCATAATTACAGTTCAAGATAACTGTCGTATCTCGTATCTTGACCAACAAAATCATAACTAAGTAATATGAGTTGTATGCCTCCTCTCAAGTATGCTTTTACTTAACCATTTTTCCTGATTTGGTTGCTGAATGTTGTATTTGCTTTCATATTCTTGTTTCTCTTAGCAGAAATCAAGTCTTCAAGATGATACAACTGAAGATGACAACAGTAACTCAGAAAGTGAGTTGTCGGGGTCATGGTCTTCTGTTTCCTTAGCTCAAGATCAAGTGCCTCAGATTAGCAAGAAAGATCTGTTGATGGTCCATCTAATTCGAGTAGCTTGCTCTTCCAAAGGGCCTTTGGCTGATGCATTGCCTCAGATAACTGATGAACTGCATCAGCTTGGTGTAAGTCTTTTGGATAATCTAAATTCTCAATATTGGTCTCATTCTTTGGTTTTTACCCCCAAACCCTGTTTAATTGTAGTTTTGTTTAACCACTTCAGATATTGTCTGAAGGAGTGTTGGATTTAGTTTCCAAATCATCTCCAGACTTTAACAGTACCTTTGAACATGTATTCAATCAAAACATGGTGCGTATCCGTTGGCACACTTCATCATTATTATATATTTATTTGCATTTCAAGTAATGCATCTGATTGATGTTATCTTTTAAGGCATCAACCAGAGTTCCCCAGTTTTGGGAGCCACCTTCTGATTTTGGCGAGCCAAATGCATCACTCCCAAGCTCGCGTTATCTCAATGATTTTGAAGAGTTGAAACCCCTTGGTATATTCTCCATTATGATTTTCTTTCTCATTCTAGTTTCAAAATATGGATATATATGTATATATATGAGAGGTATGATATAAACTCCCTGTATGAGCTTGATCAAATTCAGTAGTGTCTTTGCACAAGGGTTTATGAGATGTTATACATTAGTTATTTAGATGTGTCTCAACTCCTGCAGAAAATTGTCTTTGCTAAAGTTACGTCCACTTTCTCAACATTTTATTTGTTCTGCAATTTTGTTTAGAGTAAGTAGTTTTCCTTCTTGCTCTCTGCTGAAACTCTTTGTTGGCAGGCCAAGGTGGTTTCGGCCACGTTGTGCTGTGCAAAAATAAACTGGATGGAAGACAATATGCAGTGAAGAAAATTCGACTGAAGGACAAAGAGATACCTACCGACCATCGGATTGTTCGGTAAGTGTGATAACTGTTCACAGTGAGCAACTTAAAGGTCTCTGTGCCATCTTGGGGTGTTTTTTCTGTGTTAATATTAGCTAAATGTTATGCCAGCTGGCAAAGGGCTCTTAGAAATTATCTATTCTCTTTTAGCTAGTGGTAGAGATCTGCGGATTAGTTACTTTGTTTACTTGCAACTGTGTTTGCTGCAAACCAAGCTTTATGGCTTTGGCTTTAAAAATCTATTATTAGGCTGTTGTTGACGTTGTATCTGGTGAGGATATTATACTTTATATCTGATGATTTAGAGTATGATGCTAAAACTGTTTCTGCATGTGCTCGTCATGAGGTACTCAGAGAAGTAGCAACACTTTCCCGTTTGCAGCATCAGCATGTTGTGCGTTACTATCAGGTAAAATTCCTTTCTACTTTCTTGAACTTTCTACTGATTAATGACTACATTTAGTGAGATATCTTCATATTGGCTACCAGCCACGTGTACCTGTTTGGTACATATTGTCACAGAATTTCTCCTGCTTATTGCTATTCTTTTTGCCTATGCTCTGTTTGTTAATGATATTATTTTTCATGAAAATAGGCCTGGTTCGAAACAGGAGTTGCTGATCCTTATGCTGGTGCAAATTGGGGATCAAAAACTGCAGGGAGTTCAATGTTCAGCTACTCGGGTGCGGTGTCAACTGAAATTCCTGAGCAGGATAATAAGCTTGAGTCGACTTATCTATATATTCAAATGGAGTACTGTCCCAGGTAAAGGGTTTAAAAGCCCAATCTAAACTCTTATAATTTCACCCAACCCATATCCTCGGCTGTTGAAAAATATATAAAATCATTGGTATGTCTCAAACTATAGATTTTTTGACATTGTGAGTTATTTCTAAGGTCCTCAGTGTCCTACGCCTACTCAACCACATATATTAGTGGTCCAAGAAAACTTATGTAGAGTAAAATGATCCAAAATGTCCAATATTTCCATGAAATCCAGTTTGCGGATCAGTACATTTCTCCTCGGTGTGTATAATATTGTTACCTAAGCTTTGGTTGCTTTCTTGTCTTATCTTCTTACTTTTTCTTTTCATATTATGTTGAAGGACTCTCCGCCAGGTTTTTGAATCATATAATCACTTCGACAAAGATTTTGCATGGCATTTAAGTCGCCAAATTGTGGAAGGCTTAGCTCATATCCATGGACAAGGAATAATTCATCGGGATTTTACACCTAACAACATTTTTTTTGACTCCCGAAATGATATCAAAATTGGAGATTTTGGTCTTGGTATGCTTCCCTACCTAATGCTGTTCTTTGCTTTAATTTCTTGGTATGTCTGTTGTCCACAGGCTTTTTTCTTTAGACTTAAAGCTCTCGAATAATGTAACGAAAGGTAGGTTCCCTGTCATGCTGGATCCTTTGTCTTTTATCATTCAAAAATACATTCATTTTTACCTTATCAGCAAAGTTCTTGAAGCTGGAACAGTTGGATCAAGACGGTGGTTTCTCTATGGATGCGGCTGGAAGCGGAATTGATAGTACTGGTCAAGCCGGTACTTACTTTTACACAGCACCTGAAATTGAGCAAGGTTGGCCAAAGATTGATGAAAAGGTTAGTAGCTGTTGGTGCCTTAGCTGAGTTTCATCCAGAAAATGCTTGTGTATACTTTTTCTTCTTATATCTCTGTGTTTCTAAATTATGTTTTTGAATTGCAGGCCGACATGTATAGCTTAGGGGTTGTATTTTTCGAACTTTGGCACCCTTTTGGAACCGCCATGGAGAGACACATTATTTTAACTAATCTGAAGCTGAAAGGAGAACTACCTCTCAAATGGGTTAATGAATTTCCCGAACAGGCTTCTCTTCTCCGGCGTTTGATGTCTCCAATTCCATCTGACCGCCCCTCTGCCACAGAACTTCTTCAACACGCATTTCCTCCCAGAATGGAATCTGAGTTACTGGATAGTGAGTTCTCTATATGTGTTAACATCATATGAGTTTTCTCTGTATGGGGTTTTCATCTGATCTGTGATTTTTTCTTCTAAGGCTAACAACCCATTGTCTTGATTTGCTCCATTCCGATGAAGTTACAGTTAGTAAACTGGCTGTCTACACTTGCTATTAATTTGGATGTATGTCTGTCTAGGTATTTCGCTCATAATGTATACAAATTTCGAGTTGGTGTTAGTGGTGTGTATGCTCTCTTATATTTGATGACATGTTGATTCTTTCTCATGATTGTATCCTTTATTTGGTCTTCTTTGGTATGGCATCGAGTAACCCTTTCTTTTCTGAATTTCAGATATTCTAAGAATAATGCAAACTTCTGAAGATTCAAGTGTTTATGATAGAGTAGTAAATGTGATATTTGATGAAGAAGTATTAGAGATGAAAAGCCATCAGTCTAGTAGATCAAGACTCTGTGCAGATGATAGTCATGTTCATTACACGGAGATGGATACAGAGCTTCGTGATTATGTTGTTGAAATCACAAAAGAAGTCTTTAGGCAGCATTGCGCGAAGCATCTAGAGGTCATCCCAATGCGTTTACTTGGTGATTGTCCCCATTTTAGCAGGTATACTTGTTTACTTGTTGCTATCCATTATCTGTCATTCAAACTAGATTTTGATCTTACTTTTAACTTCCCTCTAAAGGAAAACTGTAAAACTTTTGACCAATGGAGGAGATATGCTTGAACTATGCTATGAGCTTCGACTGCCTTTTGTGCATTGGATTAGCGTAAATCAGGTCTGGTTTTTTTATGTATATTGTTCTTCTGTTTCCTGTGTGTTAAACAGCGAAGTATATTTCTTTTCTGTATGAGATTAATTCCAAATCAAATGTGAAGTTCACCAAAATGGACCAAAAATTCTCTTATAGAGCTCAGCTTTTTATGAACACAGGACAGTTTATACCAAGTGTAAACTTGGCAATGAGAAATTGGCAAAAATAATTAGTGAGATTGCAAGTTGACAGTATCCCAAATTGTAACTGGTAATACTTTCTATTTAGGATCTTCTCTAGTTAGTTTAGAGTCGGGTGATGGTTAGGTTTAATCTTGAAGCAATAGATAGTATGACAGGGGAAATTTCTAATTCACAAAAGTCCAAGATGTTTGAATCAAGAATACTTAAGTTTTCTAGAGACTATGTTATGCTAATTACACTTATAGCGTACTGTTAACTCATTTAAATATAGTTTAACCTGATCTTAATTAGTTCTGAGCAAGTCATAGCTTTCCCTTTATATGGAAATTTCTGGTTTTTCTTTCTTGCTTTATTTTTCTTATTTGGCACATTTCAATTTTGCAATGCAGAAATCCTCATTCAAGCGATATGAAATATCTCATGTCTACAGGAGAGCAATTGGACGTTCTCCACCAAATCCGTGTCTTCAGGTATTGTCCACGCACACTCTGCTAATATAATTTCTAGCCAATATAGGTTAAGATAAATGGTGTCCATTTTACCTTTTAGGTTTCTCTGTGTAAAAGATTTGCAAATGCTTATAAATATTTTGGTGTTTGATTGCCAATAGGCGGACTTTGATATTGTTGGAGGCACAACATCCCTGACAGAGGCAGAAGTTCTCAAGGTGCCAGACACAAAGATCTTTATCAATTTATTCAAATGGGCCTCCTGCCTTCTGCATTTTCCTATAGAGAGCTTGCATCTCCTGCACCGTTTTAATCTAACAACTTTGCAGGTGATAGTGGACATCACAACCCACATTTTTCATCGTGGATCTTGTGACATTCATTTGAATCATGGAGATTTGCTGGACGCGATTTGGTCCTGGGCAGGAATTAAGGCAGAGCATAGGCGAAAGGTTGCAGAGGTATGGTTATTGTTAGTTCAAGGATATAGTCATTTTATCAATGGTTTTTATCAAAATACTTTTTCTTTTTTCCAATTGAAGCTTCTTTCCATGATGGGATCCTTACGTCCTCAGTCATCTGGGCGGAAGCTAAAATGGGTTTTCATAAGGCGTCAACTTCTGCAGGTTTGAGGCTACACAATAACCTGTACATGGTTGGAAATTATAGTAATATGCCACATATCACGTATCAATATTTTTTATATCTTACTCGGAATCTCCTACTTACCAGGAGCTGAAGTTACCTGAAGCTGTTGTCAATAGGCTGCAGACTGTTGGTACAAGGTTTTGTGGAGCTGCAGATCAAGCACTTCCTCGTTTAAGAGGGGCTTTGCGTGCTGGTACGATCTAACCTGCCCCCCCCCTAAAAATTGTGAACCAGATTATTATTGGTTTCATTTTGCTGCAGATAGACCTACACGCAAAGCACTTGATGAGTTGTCAAACCTCTTAACCTACCTGAGAGTCTGGAGAATAGAAGAGCATGTTCATATTGATGTTCTAATGCCACCTACTGAAAGTTATCACCGGAATTTGTTTTTTCAGGTATAAGTGAAAGTGGCTTTCTTTGGGTCTTTGATAGGCTTTTGGATGTTTTATAGCTTAATATATGGTTTACAATGATTAATATGCCTACTCTGGTATTAGGTGAAGAGATGGGTTCGTCATAGATGATTAGTTGATGTTAGCTTGTTGTTGATTCTGATTATAGTCTTATGGAAAATTGTGTTTCATTATAAGAAGAGAAAAAGTAAGAAATTTATTCTCATATAATTAGCTCTTGAATAAGTAAAACCCTATTTTAATATCTTCTTTCAATTACAATATAATTTGCTATGGTGACTCTATGTTTGATTGCTGCCAACTCCCGAACTAATACAAAATCTTGCCAGGTTTTCTTAACCAAAGAAAATAGCCCTGGGACATCTAATGATGGTGTTTTACTTGCTGTTGGTGGTCGTTATGATTATTTGGTGCAGGAAGTGTGTGATCGTGAATACGTAAGTTCTTTCCACTTATTTTCATCTTTCATGAAGAGAAGTTAGGATATTCTGCATTAATTATGATTACTAATGTAAAGAAGATAATTGAAGACTTTTGGCTTTTGGCTTTTTTAATGAAAGCATCACAAGTCACTTCTCGCCTCCCAGTAGCTTAATTGCCTATACTACGATCAATGATGTTATGTAATAGAACCAACATGAGAGAATGTGTTTTTTCGCACAATCAAAAACACTCCATGCTTCCCTCACAGTCTCAGTGTATGAATTGAAAACTGAGAAGAAGAAAAAGTGATCTTTGACAAGTTTTTTTTGGTTTCCTCTTATTGAATCCAGAAAATGAATCTCCCTGGCGCTGTTGGTGTAAGTCTTGCACTGGAGACAATCTTTCAGCATCTTCCTATGGATCTAAGGCCTATTAGGTTTGTTTTTACTTATTTTCATGATTTAAAATGGAAACACATTGCTCCACCATAATCTGTATTTGAACTGCAGAAATGAAGTCAGTACCAGTGTACTTGTTTGTTCAAGAGGAGGTGGCGGTTTACTGGTCCAGCGCATGGAACTAGTTGCAGAACTATGGGAAAAAAGTATAAAGGTGAATGTTTGAATGTTTTTTTCTTTTTAATTATATATATGGTTGGAAATATCATTAGCGTTACATCTAATAACGTATTTGTCTATATGTTTGACAGGCTGAGTTTGTTCCAACTCCTGATCCAAGTCTTACAGAGCAGTACGAATATGCAAACGAACATGAAATCAAATGTCTAGTGATCATTGCAGAGTCTGGAGTGGCTCAAAATCAAATAGAGTTTGTAAAGGTAATATATATAAGCATTTTCAACTAACTATTGAAGAAAACCGTTAAAATGACCCCTGAAAATTTGTTGTTTGTTCGCAGGTTCGGCACCTTGAATTGAAGAGGGAGAAAGTGGTAGAAAGAGAACTACTTGTCAGATTTCTGCTGGATGCAATGGCTGTTCAATTTCGAAACTTTCTGTTTGGAGCTAAATAGAGCAAAGAAAGAGCAACTTTTATTTCCACTTTTTGCTTGGTGAAAATATTATTTGCCACTCACAAATTTTGATCATTCACAATCTTATATGTTATATATATATATATATATATATATATATATTGGTATC
>VBRH01000071.1:355002-368120 GCA_014578085.1 Cardamine resedifolia
ATATATATATATATATTGGTATCAGTTGGTTATATGTACACTATCCCAACCTCTCTTCAATTTTGCATTAAAGTTTGACTAAAAGAATACATGGCATAATGTCACAAATGGAAGACTAATAATTTTTACTTATTGAATTTTTTAAAACAAGAGCCCGTATAGCTCAGTGGTAGAGCGTCAGTCTTGTAAACTGAAGGTCCGTAGTTCGATCCTGCGTGTGGACATTTTTTATTTTCCTCTCCTTTTAATTAAGAAAATATCCATAGAATATGTATTGACTATTGAGAACGACTCTATGGAAGATCACTCGTACAAAAGAAGTTGGTAATGATTAGTTTAAAAAATAAAAATTTCAAACATTTTCCTTGAAGAGTCTCTCTGCCTCTTTGTTACATTCCTGCCTTAGAAACACATTCTACATCAGAGTAAATATTTTATATGTTATTGTTGCTAAAATCTTGAGAAAACATTTTTTTCTCAGAAATTATGATGCAAGAACATGCTCTGTCCAGGAGAAGCTGGCCCTATCTCCTCTTCAAGACTCCTCAAGGCCTCTTGTTGTTTCTTCCCTTCCTCCTCTTCCTCCACTACATCTCCTTCAGACGCCGATGATTTCCTCCTCTGCGATGATGTCACGCTTGGGAAAGTTATCCATGACCCGCCTCTAAATTCCGTGTTCTCGGAACCAGACCTTTTTGATCCGATCCTCCATGACTTCTTGTGCATTCTGCTACTCCCAAGAACTACTTCTGTTGGTAGTATTGGCTGCTCGCTGCTTGGATTTCCCATTAGCTGTGCCAGCGCTCGTTCCAATGCTGTTGTCACTTTATCCATCGATGGTCTATCTTTCCCTTTCATCCTCACACATTTGCAAGCCACGCTCACTATTCTTTTCAGAGCTTCTATTTCAGATGGATGTTTCAAGACAGGGTCCAAGATTGCATTTATATCTCCTGCTTTGATCAAAGGAACCGCCCACTCTACTATGTTCCCTTCTTCGTAGTGCATGTCAATGGCTTTTCTTCCGCTTAGAATCTCGAGAAGCAGGACTCCAAAGCTGTAGACATCGGATTTTGTTGTGAGATAGTGCAGTCGGTAGTACTCGGGATCAAGGTAACCGAGAGTTCCCGCAGGTAGTTCTGCTAAAGGAGAGCCGCTATCGACAGGACCGAGCAAGGAGAGACCGAAATCAGCTACTCGAGCATTGTGTTCTTCGTCTATAAGAATGTTTGATGATTTAATATCCCGGTGAATCACGGGCGGGCAAGCATAACCGTGCAAGTATTCGATTCCTCTAGCAGCTTGGACAGCAATTGTTACTCGTTTGACCCAATCTAGTTGCTCTTTCAAGGCCTTGTTCTTTCCATGAAGATGGTTGTGCAGTGAGCCGTGTGCCATAAACTCATAAACCAGAAGCCTTTCTCCACCTTCTTCGCAGTATCCAAGAAGGCTAAGAAGATGAGCATGATTGAGTCTTGATAACAGATCGAGCTCCGTGCGAAACTCATTTGAATTCTTCTGTTTGTCTGATGACATTATAGCTTTCTTCACCGCAACAGTGGTTCCATCTCTCAGTACCCCTTTGTACACACATGAGAAACTCCCTTTCCCCACTATTGACTCTTCTTTGAATCCTTCGGCCGCTTTTTCAAGTTCCTCATAAGTGAAAACTCGAGCCCTTCTGCGCTTTTGCAGCTCATCAAGATGCGGACGAATTTTGCCATTATCTTTCATAAAGGCTGAATCTTTAGAAGACCCTGCATCGTTTTCTGAGCACCTACAATGCCTTAATCTGTAACGAATGTATAAAACCGCTATTATCGAGACAGCTGCTATCAAAAACAGAACAAAGCCAATCTCCGCAGTTGCAATAGGTAGCTGCAATGACCAAAACTTTCCTCTTCCCTTTCCCCCACTGGTAGACGAAGAAGAACAGTTTGAGGAGCAGTCAGGTGAGAAGCAACTCGAGCAGTTGTAAACACAAACCTGATCAGATATCTCAGTGCATTCACTTTTCTGATACATTTCAGGAGGGCAATTTGTACTACAGGGCAAGCAGATGTGAGAGCCAGGCAATTTGCAAGGCGAGTTGTCTCGGTTACCGAGTTCATGAGTTCCTGGTGGACAAGGAGTGTCTATACAGAGTCCTGGTGAGACAGCTAAAGGGATAGTAGCAGGGAAACCAAGACCCCAACAAACCGGTGACATAGAACTCACTGAGAGAACTCCGCAAGTGAAGTAGTTCCCCGCTGCAAGATCATAAAATTCGATACCTTTAGGAGCTGGTGTACTCCTATTCACGAAAAACCCCCAACAAACCGCACTATGATCATTCCGTTTGATTCCACAAGCATAAAACTTTCCACCGACCACTGACAAAAGTGGCTCTTTTGGTGGTAAATCAAGAATCTGTTCATCCGTAGAGGTCCCCGTGATCTCCTCTTCGAAGTCAAAGCTCTTTCCCCAACAGAGCACTCGAGAGTTCAATCCGTCAAGAATGCCACAGACATGGTATCCACCAGCTGCAATTTTCTGAAACTTTGTTTCCTTTGGTATTAGACTAATTACTTGACTGGTATTCTCATCGCCCCAACAGAAAACAGATTTGTCTTTAGAGCACAGCCCGCAGTTGAACTCCGCGCCAGCCGAGAGTGAATGTATCTGCTTCTCAAAGACAAAGTTTCTGGTCATATTGTAACCCCAACAATCAACAAGAGAAGAAGAAGAAATGTTGCTGCTCTTTCTTCTTCCCATTAATGGCTTCCTCAAACCACAGAGATGGTAATCTCCAGCACTAACTTCTAAGTACTCAGCTCCTTTGATCATTGGTTGAGGAACTCCCATTTGAATAAATGCACTGTTTCCCCAACAATAAGGCTGATGAGATTGCATCAGAAGCCCACACATAAACCCATCTCCACCTGTTAACCCAACGAACGCCAAATGAGCAGGAGTCCCATAGAGGATCGCTGAGTTCGAACCATAGCAGACCACAAGATGAGACCCATCAGATTTCAAACCACAAAGCACAGAACCACCCTCTCCATACGAAATCGCAATTGAAGACATTGAGCCAAGAGATGAAGCAAGCTGCCATATATTAGTGAAAAACACAAGCTTTGCAAGGAGAATCCATTCCCTTGCTCTCCTTTCAAACATTCTCATTCTACACACAAACCAAATAATAGTACTTGTTTTCAAAGTCAACCCACACGCTTCTTAGTTACTGTCTTCACTTTCTGAGACATTCCATAGATTGACTTAAGAGTCACAATAACTTCATATAACTGTGAGACCTTTCTTTAAGAGGAAACTGCAATCAAGGGATTGCAAAATCTAATAGAATTGAAGATTCTAGCAATGACAGCTGAATTAATGTCGATGAAACAAAAAAACAACCACGAAAAGGCAGTCTCCGAAGATTGAGGAAACAATCTTGAAGTGGAAATTCAGACAACCATGTCAAAGAAGAAGCTCTCGTCTCTTTATTTTTCTGCAACGAAAACAAAAACACTTACTTCTTTCGGATCTCAGACCGCAAGGTAACAACAACATCCTTAAAAGCTAAGCTTCTTCAGAAATTTCCAACCTAAACAAGTCTTGAAGTGGGTTTGTGTTCCTCCTCTTGAACAAGTGTAGAGAGAGAAATTGGGTGATGAAAGTAGGAGCTAGAGTAACACATTAAGCATTAGCTCATGGAAATCTTGAGAAACCCAGATAGGGAGAGAGGAGAGGAGAGAGAGTCATGGAGCTTATCACAGAGTCATGTAGTACTGAGATGGCATTAAATGCGACCAAAACTGCTGCTTCTGAGTAATGGCAAATGTAGGTGACGCCATTTATTATTTGAGTTTAATGTTACCAAATTTTCTATTCTGCTTTCTCGTTTTTCTTTTTTTTCTTTTAATTCTAATTTTGACCCCATTTTTCCCAAATTTGTGCAATCAAACCCAAAATGTTTTATATCAAGTTTCCATCTCTATGCACATTGGAGTTAACACACCAATCTAGGAGACATTTACTATTCCCTCTAAAAATTTTTTGTTAGTTTTTTTTTAATAATCTTTTTACTTGCGCCGTTGCCGTTGGTGTTTGGTTTCGAGCAAACCAAAACATTATATGCAATCTCTCAACTTTTTATATATTACTTAATAGTTTGTTTGTGAGGTTTCATGCACATATTTTTTTGTTCAACTCTGTTTCTCTCGAGACGCGAGTCACAAACATCCTCTTTTGTCTTCATCCTCCACATCATCTCCTTGTGCCCCCCAAAAGAAATGTTTTGTCCTCTTCAGACTCAAGATTTCAAAAACACACACAATAGATTCTTCTATTTCTCTTCTCTCTGTCTCATTGCAATAACCAAATTGAAAATCTTTTAAGTTGACTTGATTCATATATTCTACTTCGGAAAGTTGACTTTGAGACCTTACTGATTCAACTAACTATACTGTTCAGATTCAAAGGATACGAACTGGCCAGTCACGTGCTACTCACATGCTAACAAAAACCGGTTGTATAAAATACATTGCACATCAAAAAGCCTCTGAGGATCTACATTGAAAAGTATCTTCCTTTACCTAAACTTGTCAACATTCAACCTAAGTTTCTGAGAACATTGTGAAATATAGACAAAGATGATAATGCTTCATATGTTGTGTAAAAAGAAGCTTTGCTCTTTGGAACTTTGTAGTAAGTATACAAGATAACACCTTCATATGTTTCAATGGATGTTACTCCAACATGTTTTCATTCTCTTACAGTCAGACCTTTGCTTCTACTCAACAACATGGTGTATGCAACATTGGTCTGTACGCTAATCTCCAACATTGGTCTATGAATGATGTGTATAACAACATAGAATTGCGTTTTCAACCTTGAAAAAACAAAAAACAGACGAAACCAAAAAGAATTGCATACCGACCTAAAACTGACTTCTCCCTAGGTCCTGCAAAATCCTTCAGTAGTAATCGACCCAATGCTCTCGAAGGAATCTCCATGTACGTATTGGCCTAAGTACAAGCCAACAACGAAAAATAAATACTTCATATAATTATTTTGTAATATCATTCATATGTTATAGAGAGAGCACAAAATCATACCTCAAAAAAAAAAGCAGCAGTAGAAACCTCTTGGTCAGAGGAAAGGCCATTTCTTGACTATCTCTACATCATGTATATATAGTCATTCTCCTATTACTTGAACAATATTATACATTATAATGGATGCTTCACCATTCAAACAAGTCACGCTGACCGCGCCTGCTCACTTAAAACTTCGCTCTTTTCCTGTGAAGTAAGAAACAACGCATAGGGTAAGGCAACTATTCTGTTTGTTGCTTGTATCGAATATATTAGAAAGGAGATGTTCTACCTGCTCCTCTGTATTTGGTGGCAGATAGGTCTTGCTTCCATTGCACCGGAACTTGAATGACTCAGAATAACTAGTGGACTGTCTATCGATGTTGAACTCTGGAGAAAAGATAGTTGAGGATCTACTGGTCTTACGAGGAGAACACGGCAGGTTTGATTGATAAGCCTCTGCTTCTGATGATGATAACTCAGAACCAGCTCCCAGTGGACATATAACAGTACTTGAGTTTCCGACCTTTTGAAAACTTTCCATGGATGGATTTTCCGGAATTACAATAAGGAGATCACCAGCTGAATCATTCAGTTCTGCAGCAACCATAACAGAGTCCCTTGTCAATTTCTTCCCAGGAGGATTAACACAGTCCAAGTCCACTGGATTAACACAGCAGCTTTTGCTATACGACTCGACACAAGATGATACAATCTGGCCAGGTCCTGAAGAATCAGGTATGGACAAGTTAAGCCCATTTGTTTCCTTGTAAGTGTCTGGGCCCTCTTTGATTATGTTGAATGGTTCTATAGCAGATGATACCAGAGACGGTTCACCATTGGAATGATAATCAGAAGGTAACTGAGAATTCTCTTTCACTGCCAGACTTATAGAAGATTCTCTCCTTACATGCCCATCCTTGTCTTGCCCTGAATACTTCTGTTTCTTACACTCTGTAGCATTATTAATACCAAGATCAGAATGTGGGGATTCTCTGCGACGCATGCTATCAAATACATTGACCTCGTTTCTCATGCTATTAATCCAGTCTGATGGATTGTAGTTTAGATCAACTGAAAGGCTAATACCCTCTTCCAAACTGACATGAAACTCAAACGAAGACGAACTAGGACTATCACCACTGTCTACATCTCTCATTCTATTTTCTAGCCGAGCATCCGTTCTCTTGGAGTTGTCTGTTGGACCCTTTTCATTCAATTTTCTCATATATGGAGGAGCAAATGAAGAATCAATCAAACCACCATTTCCATTTCTTTCCTGCATCTCCACAAAAACATTTAAGAGACGTTAGAAGTTGGCCAGCAAAAGAGTGGCAGAGAATTAAGGAATGTGAAAGTAACTTTATATAAAGGACAAAAACATTGATGTCCAATATCAATAAATTTCTTTGAGAAACTATCTTACATTATAATGATATGACTCCTGTACCATGTTCCATAAAGGCGAAAAATGGCGCATTTTATCAAGTCTTCTAATGGAAACCAACGATTGTAAGCCAACCTCAATTTCATGTAAATAGATATTCACAAAGGTTAAGTGACCCAAACCTGATATGGTATAAAGCCTGGTTCTCTAGCCACAGCACTTTGAAGAACACAATCTTCTCTAGTTATATCCAATTTATTACCATAAGAATCTGCAATAACATTTAACCAGTCTTTTATAAATGGGTTATTAAGATGAGACAAGAGAAAACTTAAACCAACATAGATATATTCACCAAACCTCTTTTCACATTCCATGTTCTTCTACTCGCTGGTGCTCTAGAAGTTGTAGCTGAACTATCTCGATTCCCAAAGCCTACCGAGTTCAAACTATTTTTCTGCAATTGTTAGAAACAACAACACATGATTAGTTGCCCAAGAAGATAAATCATTAGGAGAAACAACAAGACATGTGACCGTATTAATGAACTACCAAAAAGGCATTTAGTTTTTCTTTTATCTGAAACATAAACTCTAATACCTCGAAAAAAGAAGCCAATGATTCAGCCATATCCGAACTTGATCTATTAGCCGGAAAATTATATTTCTTGCATAAACTTTGTAGTTCTTTCCTCGAAAATCTACAATAGAAATCCACATCTTCCTTCCTGACCATCTGTTACCGTTACACCATTACAAAAATAAAATAAAAAAGGAATATACTTTTTATACAAGTAGTGACATTTACAATACAATATTCAAGATTTTCTCAACGGTCGCAAATTTGAAGTAATATTAAAACGATTTTCCCAAGTGGGACAGTGAATAGAAGAAGCTACAACATACTCAGGTTTAATGAAAAAACTAGTTTCAGCTGCAACAACAGAAGAGACTAAGGAGAGAGAGATTTGTATAAAGAGAATGCTTTATGTTACAGAACTTCAAAACCTAAGAGACTTTTACACTGACAAGGAACCAATCGAGTTTATCCCATTTAGATCGAAAGCAACATCAATTTTTTTTTAAAAAGTGACGGCGAATAATTCGTAGAGAGAGCTTAAATGGGAGGGTAGTATTTACCTGCTGATCGAGTGCTTTTCCGGGAATTTTGCCGAGAAAATTTCTGGAGAAATGTAGACGATTTCGAAATCTGCAGGGACCGAAGCAGACAGAACGAGCCCACTTTTGAGGAGCTCTGTCTTCAAATGTGGTCGTCAAATTAAAACTCTTATTCTGTATTGAGTTTTGAATACATGGGCCTACTTCAAGCCCATTTAGATTTACAGCCCAACAGATAACAACTCTGATGAAATATAAATATATATTCACTTCAAAAGGCCATTTACAAAAACATCCACCATAATTCTATAATATAACACCATAAACTCCATATTTTTCTTTCAATAAATATTTATTAAATTTTAGGTGTTTCAAATTTTTTTATGAGACCTTTATAAGTGTTAAAATATCAGAATAAAACTTATGAAGTAACCGTTTTGTCATTATTCATGAACGCATTGTCGAGCAAACATTTAATTAGCTGTGGAAGTGTAATGTAAGTACTAAATAATAACTAGAATTAAGGATCATGAGGAGTAGTGGATTTGGATGAGCTGGAAGACAACCATAACACCGGTAGTCTCACTCTCACAACACACCAGTGAAGTGTCATTGGATCCCCTTACAGAACACACACCCCTTGAGAATCTACAGATTATATTTACATATATATATATATATATATATTTTAATATATAGTACTAAAAACATAAATTAATTGAATACCCACTTACATAAAGTTTATGGAAATTTTTCTTGCTTTTTGTTGCACCTCTAAAAGTTTATTTGTTGATTATTCTTTTTCTATTCCCTGACATATAATGGCACTAGTGTATCCATACAAATTGCCATTTTGGGGTCTATTGAAACATTAATTCAAAGAAAAAAATGAACGACCAAAATAGATTGGTTTTTTATTGTTTCATTTATCTGAATCCCGACAGGTCCGTCCGCAATAGTTCAAAGTGTGATCCACTGTAGTAAAATCAAATTTAATGATTTTGCTATGTAATTTGTGTTATTGATCACATAGGACATGATTTTGTGTTTTGAAATATTATTTTAAAAAATCAAATTTAACAGTATAACACTATGTCAAATCACTATTCAAAGTTTGTTCCGTTGCATTTCGTCCACTTCAAATTTTCTACGTTAAACTATAAATGCTTAATTTGTTCGGTCTATTCAATTGTTATTTGTTCATATATGACTCTACAGGGAAAAATAAACCAACAGATATATTCCAACGGACGTCGTTCTCCCGTTGGTAACAACATGTGCAAAAGCACTTATAAATGGGGACAAGAACCAAACATCAACAGTTATAACAACGCGCTTTGCTAAATATATATATATATATATATATATATAGTTATCAGTATTATTCTATATATCATCTCAAGAAAAAATGTGAATCCCCTTCATTTTTTAAACCCCTATACCTTTTTCACGCGTATTCGCCAACTTCTAGATTTGTAGAAGAATAAAATTTCCCACCTTATCTTTCTTTTTAACTTCGTTATTGTTTATAGAGATAGACTACGGAAACTCTCCACCGTATCTTTTGAAACTTTTAACTTTTCTATTAATAAACAAATGTTTTCTTAAGTAGCGACATAAAAATTAGGTGTATGTAATTCGTTAAATCATCAAAAGTCCGTGACAAGTGTCTGCATTTAATTTATAAGACTTTAGAGTCGTGCTCTTTAGTGTTAAGATAACAACTACACAATCTTGGAAATTTCACACTTTGTATTAGCATTCAGTTTTGTTTTTGTTTTCTAAACTCCAAATAGAAAGAGTTAAAAATACAACAAGCAACGAGGTAACGTCTAGGTTAATTAATGGATCCAATGGTGATACCAAAAAAGATTATGTATATAAAAAGATATTTCCCTAAATTTTTAGTAATATTGATTGCATCCCATCTCTTTCCTCTCTATAAAAAATAAACCAGTCAAGTCAGTGACAATATAATTCATTTCAAGTATACAACAAATTATCAAAAGCTTTGTTTCTCTCGATCTTTGTTCTTAGCAAAGCCAAGAGTTATGGTGAGAGTCCTCCTTCTATACAACCTCTTTAACTCCTTTCTTCTCTGTTTGGTCCCCAGGAAGCTTAGAGTTCTCTTCCCTCCTTCTTGGTACATTGACGACAAGAATCCACCACCCTCGGAATCGCAAACTGTATCTTCGGCGAGAACAGATCCGGTGGATCTAAAAAGAGTGTTTCAGATGTTCGACAAGAACGGAGACGGACGCATCACAAAGGAAGAGCTAAACGATTCTCTAGAGAATCTAGGAATCTTCATGCCAGACAAAGATCTAATCCAGATGATCGAGAAGATGGATGCAAATGGAGATGGGTGTGTAGACATAAACGAGTTTGAGTCTCTTTATGGTTCGATAGTAGAGGAAAAGGAGGAAGAGGACATGAGAGATGCGTTCAATGTGTTTGATCAAGATGGTGATGGGTTTATCACTGTTGAGGAGTTGAAGTCTGTGATGGCTTCCTTAGGGCTCAAGCAAGGTAAAAACCTTAAGTGTTGTAAAGAGATGATTATGCATGTTGATGAAGATGGAGATGGTAAAGTCAATTACAAAGAGTTTCTTCAGATGATGAAAACTGGTGGTTTTAGCCAAAGATCATGATTTTTCTTCTTCTTCTTTTTTTTTTATGTCTTGGATTATGAGTTTTGATCTACAAGTAATTGGCTGATCTATTTTCTCTGTAATAATGCTTCTGAATGAATAAAAATATATTACATAAACGAGTATTATTACTATGTCACTTGCTAAAAAGAACTCAAAATCAGGACAACTAAATCTCAATATTTATTATATATTGCTTTTGGCTGTGTTGGTTTGATGACACAAGCCTTCCCCATTTTGTCAGATTCATCTAATTCTGCTTAGCTTTCATGGTGGAATCGGCGGTCCGCAATTCTTCAATGTCTTTTTCTAACATAGTGATCTGTAGTTTGTATTTTTTTTTTGTTGGTTACAAATAATTATATATAAAATATATTTATCATAATCATAAGAAGTCTCACCACTTTGAAGAATAAAAGGCTGCCAATTCTCAATCTGTTGAGCATGTCGCTCGTTTTATATTCTTCATTTTCATAATGATTAAAGCCTCTGCATGTTGAGTACTATTTTTTGTTTGTTTTTATGATTTCATGTTTTTCCTGTAATTGAACCAAAAAGAACAATTAAGCGTTTTCTCGTAGCCCTCCCCAAACCCGGAAATAATATCACGTATTTGTACTTTCGTACTGTAGTGGATCTAAACTAGGTGATGGCTTACTTGAGGCTCAATCACTTTAAAGCCCTAGAGATATGATCACACAAGCCAATTACAAGGAGTTTCTTCAGACGATGAAATGTGAGATTATTCGGGTATTTCCAATCTATAATATATGGAGTAGTTTACTGGATTCGACCAGCAGGAGGATATTCAGGAAGAAGACAATGTTATTACATATAATCTTTGATAGAGCTTTAAAACCTTCACTTTATGTACACTAAACTATGCTTACGCAGCATCCGAAGAACATAAATGTTTGAACATAATACCCAAAAAAAAGAACAAAATTTTCTTTAAGGCAATTGTAAGCTCTTTTGTTTCGACAAGAAAAAGATTTATTAAAGAGAGAAAGTGGGGAATTAAGTAGAGAAGATCTATCTCCTAAATCAAACTGCTGCTGGAGAATGAACAAGGAAGAGACCAAAACACTATAATTGGTTCTGTTGATGATCTCTCTGTTCCAGATTCCTCACATTGTCTACTATATGTTGGATTCTCTTAGAAAGGCTTTCGTTGTGCTGTTCTATCTGTTCAAAGAGCATTTCCAGATGCCTTTTGTAAGTAGCCGCTCTCTTTTTCTCCACTGCTAGCTGCTGCATCAGTTCCTGGATTTTGTCGTGTTCGTTCTGCAAATAAAGAGAGCAAACTTTTAGAATTCAAGTCTTTTGCGGTAAAGAAGCAAAATCAAAATCAAACCAGCACATGAATATGGCATATAGAAACTACTCATGAACTAGTACCACAGCAGTATATTAACCGGCTAACCAAGATACAACAATCGGATTTCAAATGACGCACTCGCTGAATATCAAATCTATACTTTGAGTTCCACCAAAAAGATTTATGATCATAGGCATTGATTCCTGGAATAAAGTATGTTGATCGACGAAAAGAGCAATAACTAACCGGATATTGATCATAAATGCAGCCCCTTCGAACTCTCCCAGGCATCAAAGGATGATTATGCTCCTTGACAAACTTTGTGATAACCCATTTACCAGAATTTTCTTTTCTAATCAAGATCATTGCTCTACATCCAACCCTTGTTTCCGCTCTTTGTCTAATAACCTTATCTCGCTTACTAGGCAACCTGTAACCTTCCTTGTTACAAACAAGTTGCCTGCCTATGGGAGATCCATCATGCCTTGACCGTGACAGTTTACTAACACGGATGACAAATCCTACTTTTGTAGCATAAGCATTATAAAACCCATGAGCGGCTGCTTCAGATTCAAACTCTTGCCCAACATAAGGCTCATCCCCTTGAACCTCCGCCATATCTGCAACTGCCAGAGAGATAGAATCCGGATCCACTTTCTCATCTTGCTCAAGCATTGCTTGACCAGAATTTTCACCCATTTCATGATGGTTATTATCATCATCTTGCTCAATCATTGCTTGACCAGAGCTTTCTCCCATTTCATTCTGGTTCTCAACTGTAGTAACCTCTAGCTCGACTGGTATCCCCATCATCATCCCAGCAGCCACACCATTATCAATCCTGAAATCCACTGCACAGAGAGTAGTATCAACAGGTCAGACAAAACTCACTTTGACACACATTAAATAGCATCAACCAAGAAAAGCTACAAGTTATTATCATCCTCTTGCTAACATATACAAAAAAGGAAGAACTTCATCGAATTATTCATTATCCAATTCAACATATGAGGGCAAAGCTCAAAATACAAGTGCTTTAAAAATCCTCCAGTCTCCACAAGAATTTTCTATAAAAAAATAACCTAAAAGATGAAGTTTGAGGATGAATCGATACAAGATTCACCTTTTCATAGATTTTAGCATCACTTGTGGGAAAAAAAATGGAGGGTTTATGTAAATCATCAAATCGGGGTTTCCAAAAGTTCGAGATGTCCAACTTCTATATCTCATTCTCTCGCAGAGACTAAACAGCTTAAGCAATAAATCAAAAATCGAAAAATCGAAAATCCGAAATAATGGTGAAGGAATAAACCATCTTACTGTAAAAGTATTTCCGGCGGATGTGTGTCGGAGGCGACGATCGATTTAGGTTTTCGATGGGGGAAGACAGAGAAGGTGCCGGTTCAGGGAATGGATTGCAGGGACGCAGTATCCTATGACGTGTCGAGAAATGATTGGGTCAATAGAGGGACGAAGTCAACTCACCGTTCATCTAAGCTTTGGGTTTATCGACTCTATGGTTCGTCCGGTGCGCTTCGCCTCGTATGATAATTCCTCGTTTTA
>VBRH01000072.1:23826-37862 GCA_014578085.1 Cardamine resedifolia
AAAAAAAAAAAAAAAAAACAGATGCGAAGAATTTTGTGAATGCACTTAATTCTTTGTTCTTGTAATATTAATTGGGTTAGTGGGATATAAATCATACTATATATGTAGTTGAAGTTGGGTCCATAGGCGCGCCAATTGCAAATGTAACTTTACACGTGTTACGAACGCACACGTGTTTTGTAGCTCGAGCAAAGGTCATCTGGTCAACGGACCAAGATCCGGCTACTAATAACAACAAAAATGTGCGATAACTATCTGATCTACGTATTCACGTGAGCATCAACAATTAATTTTCAATAACTATTCCTGTAATTATTTTTAAAAATCTTATATTATATAATGTGTTAAAAAGTTATTATGTCAATGATCACGACACACGCTACTATTAGCGTCAAAGAGAACCACGACGAGCCTGCACGGACCGATCACGAGTCTCTCGACGGTGATTAAGCCACGACTTCAGTCTCCTTATAAACCAACGTGGCGCTTCATTAACCACACACGTGTCATCATCTCCTTCTCCCTCGATCACGCGAGCTCTTTAATCCTCTTTATTTTTTAAATTAATTATAGTCTTCCGCTATAAATACTGAATCAATCACTTTTCCTTGTGTTCTCTGTCACTCAGTAACTTCTGTCTCTCTCTCTATATATATATATCTCAGGGAGAATCTTGAACAAATACAACCGCCGGTGAAAATGGGAAGAGCACCGTGTTGCGAGAAGGTCGGGATAAAGAGAGGGCGGTGGACGGCGGAGGAAGATCAGATTCTCTCCAACTACATTCAATCCAATGGTGAAGGCTCTTGGAGATCTCTTCCAAAAAGTGCCGGTAATATTATTTACACCTTTTTTCGAATGATGATTACAAAATCATATGTAAGACCATAAACTTTTAGCTATAACAATGTGCCACGAGAGGAAAGAAAAAAAAATGCAGAGAAACAATCGTGGCTCTTGTCGTGACCTTCAAGAATCATGCAATTTTTTCTGATAATACTTTAGGATAATTTTAGTAAGGTTAGAAGTTTAATTGCAACCCTAATCTCGTGTCGAGTTTCATTTCAGTTTTTGGTTTATTTATCAGAGTCACAGTCACGGTGGGTTGTGAATGTAGTACGTATATAAAGTGATGCATGTTTAAAAGGAAATACAAACAGATGATATATATATATATATATATATATATTCGTCCGTACGTTGTATATTATTTCGAGAATCAGAACAAAATCATCTGACAAATTTTGATTTGATATCCAACTCCGCTTTTAATTCAAGATTAATAAATGTGGTGGTTGAGAAAGTTTTGTACTTGTGTACATACATATGATCAAAGTGCTATATACTAAAAAAACTATACAAACAGATACTTCATTCTTACTTGTATGTTTATACATAAAATCTGACGTGAACTGGTATATATATATATAGTGTTTTTCTTAATTATATTGTTGATTGTAAACAGGATTAAAAAGGTGTGGAAAGAGCTGTAGATTGAGATGGATAAACTATCTTAGATCCGATCTCAAGCGAGGGAACATATCTCGAGAAGAAGAAGAAGTCGTTGTTAAATTGCATTCCACTTTGGGAAACAGGTAACTCTCATTTTTCATTTTCCCTGATTTATCTTCCGACAAATTGCTTTTATGCACTATATATCGTGTAATATTAATGTTGCCATGTCGACCAAGTAAGTAAAACTTCGTTATTAAGGAGGCTAAAATAATTAAGATTATTCTCTCTGATAGTTTAAAACTTAAATGAAGCACATTTTTATGGTTGACAAATAAAATTTAAAGTCGAATACAGAAATTACAATGGTAAAAGATACTTTTCTAATTCGTCGTGGGTCTCCCTCTCTAACCTTTGGGTGTTAAGACTTTTTTTCTCTTTTCGTCGAGACAAACTAAACGTACTCTATTATTAGACACTTTATATATTACATAAGCATTCATATGAACACAGTCGATTAAACTAAATCCAGTAATGGAAATCATACAAGAAAATTACGTATTTAGTTATCGTCGCTCAATATAAATTGGCATTTGCTCAATTGATTTTTTATTTTTTAATCAACTTCTCGATTGATTTCTATAGTATATGTTTTAATTGTAATTAATAATAGAAATCTAGAAGAATGGTTAGGTCAGCAGTCATATCAAGATGGCAAATCAGATTTAAATCTGTTGTGGCAACTATTCTACTGATTCCCATCGGGCCACGAGATTCTCTTTATTCCCCGGAAAGATATTTAATTTTTTTAAGTTATTGAAAATAATTGTGAATAGAGCATTAATAATTGATTAATGTAATGTAGGTGGTCGCTAATTGCGAGTCAACTACCAGGGAGAACAGACAACGAAATAAAAAACTATTGGAACTCTCATCTCAGCCGTAAACTCCACAACTTCATAAGGAGGCCGTCCATCTCTCAAGACGTCGCCGCCGTAATCATGAACGCTCCTCCGGCACCGTTGCAGGCAAAACGCAGACTTGGGAGAACCAGCAGATCCGCCATGAAACCCAAAACCCACAAAACAAAAACTCGAAAAACTAAGAAAACGTCTGCACCGCCGGAGGTAGACGTCGACGTAGCGGTTAAAGCGGTGGCTGAAGAAGGAGCATTAATGATGGAGTTAAGTGGAGCCGCTGAGCTAGGACCATGTGACTACTACGGAGATTATTGCGCTAATAGTCTCATGAGCATTGATGGCGATAATGGAGTTTTATCGTTTGATGATGACATCATCGATCTTTTGTTGGACGAGTCAGATCCAGGAGACGTGTACACATCGTGTGGTGGTGATGCGGAGTTGAATAATAGTAGAGACTCTGAAACAGCCAGAGGGTTCTCGGAGACTTGGAACCAAGGGAATCTCGACTCATGTCTTCAATCTTCTCCGTCGTTGGAGTCGTTTCTCAACTACGACCTCCAAGTCAACGGTGCGTTGACGGATGAGTATATTGATTGGGGTTGTGTTTGGCAAGAAGGTAGTAGTAGTAACCTTTGCGACGAAAAGGAGAGTCCCGGCTCAGTGGTGTCGTGGCTTTTGGACGGTGATGATGAGGCCACGATCGGGAAAAGTAATCGCGACAACTTCGGAGAACCATTGGATCATGACGAGGAAAACGCGTTGGTCGCTTGGCTTCTGTCTTGAAGATATATGATGTGTTAAGTAGTCAGTCTTTTTGTATTTACAGTTTGGATCCATTCCACGTCGCATCATATCATCGAAGCCTTCGCTTCGTTCTATGGCTTGTTTTTGAAAGTGTAGGATCTAAATATTAATAATATGTTGCAATAAAACTCATGCGATTGTAATGTTAAACCATATATATAATCGTTGTGTTTTTAAAGGAAGAACTAAACTCATCCAATCTGGAATTTTTTGTTTTTGACGTACTAGCTTTTTCATGTAATTTAATTAAGAGGTACGAAATGTAGGTGTACATTTAGTTGGAATGTATATTTATATGACATTATTATTATTTATTTATTTTGTCAAACGTTTATATGACATTAAATACATTAAATTAGAAAAGAAAAAAATTAGAAACCTTTAGTTGCATAAAATCGTATACCTTTATCGGAAAGTAAAATCACGTGTATAATTTCCTGAACTGGACATAAATCACATCTCATTAAATTTAAGTACATACCAATACCATCATCAAACAATATTGGAGTAACGACTTATCCAAAAAAAAAATAAGACAACAACAACAACAAAACAATTGGAGTGACGACAACTCAACTATTGGTTTTCTCTTTTGATTGCCGGCCAAATATTAATTCTTTAATAAGTAAACTTGGAAGATGTACACTAGTAAAACCACGAAAATTATTATCTCAATTATTTTGAATCGACTAAACATAGCTTTTCTACACCAACATAAAGCTGCATCACATCTGCGAATCATCACGTGCCATTCAAGTGATTACTGCCACGTGACATGATCGAATCTTAATGATGAGTGTTCTAACCTCTTTGTACGAAACTACAAACAAGTAGATATTTCACTATTATTGAAGTTGGAACAATAAGACAGTCTTGTCCTTCTTATTGCAGGCACATGAAATTCATTCGATCTTATAAAAACGTAGTAAGTAATCTATGTATGCGACCTAGTTGACAAAAATAATAATAATATATACGCCATTTTGCTTATAATCATATGCGACCTTTAAGACTTTACGAAAATAAACGTATTGTTCTGTATGTGTTATTCAAAGACTAATAACTTTATGTATATATATTTAGTTTCGGACCAAAAATGATGTACGATCTTAAGAGCCTTGAACTCCACAATTTTGATATGAAAACAATTTAAACCATTCTCTAACTAGTAATTAGATGTCCAATAGCGCGCAAGCATATTGCATATGCATTTACGGCTATTTATAAACTCTATAGTCTATAACATAAAGGGACCTAGACATTCATTTTTCGGGCAACGACCTACGCATTAAATTTATGTTTCGAAGATTAATTGATACTTGAATAGACAACTTGCCATGCACAACAAAATGAAGGAAATAGTTTTTCTTAAGATATATTTTGAATATACGCATAATACAGAAAATATGGGAGGAAAAAAAATCGCTTTCTGAGAAGTCCGACTTGGTTCCACGGTATTTGGAATGCCCATGTGATGTCATGTACCTTTTCTTCTTGTCTAGTTTTCTTCTTCTTCTAATTATGTCCTGGTATTAAAAATTAAGAAGATATGAAAGACCTTAAAATGATTTCGAAAGTTTAACAAAGTTCCTTATATGTAAGAAAATTATTAGTATGCCTTAGAATATGATTTCCCAACATATCCAAACGTTTGTAGCTCTATTTTGTGTATTTGGAGATTTTTCAAAAGGAGTGCACCTCAAGGTTGCGATTCTGATTTTTTAGATTGAGGAGAAAACGAATTGACATGCTTTGGTCTATATATATATATATATATGAAAAAAATTCTTCGTAGAAATAAAATAAAATCAATGTGAATATATTAAGATAACACTTGGTAGGTAATATAAGAGATGAGACTGTAAAACAGTTAAATGTTTTGAAGGTTTGAAGGTTGGTTAAGCTAAACCAACTCTTATTCTTTTTACCATTGACTTCATGGATGGACCGTTACACTGGCTGATTTAGGTGAGACTTCGTATACACTGATCCACGAACCGAAATGACCCAATTGTTGGGCTTGTTTACTTAACCCGTGCCCCTGTTTTAAGCCCATTAGTCAGCCTTGTTTTATCGGTCGATGACTAGTAAATACGACGTCGTTCAGGCGTTGGAGTGACGAGAATCGTGTTTAGTAATGAGTACAATTCGATTGTGGGTTAGATTTTTAAATGTTAAAAGTAAGGGCGTATATCGAAACTATAGAGAATATAGGGTCTTAATTTCTATTTATGGAAAGACTTTTTCTCTTGTCTTCTCCGTGAAAGATGTGGAGAGCTAAACCATTCATAGTCCGACATGTAACCCAGCCACGTACCTAGAACACTCGATCACCGTTCGTATTAATAGGTGATATAATTGACGGCCCTGATCACGCCATGTCATTATTTTGATTTTCCCCTGTATCTTCTTCTCTAAGGGAAGGAAGGAATTAAGAGCGACGTTTAATAAACGGAGAGCACTTCTTCTAAAGATCAAAGCTCCTCCGAGTGAGAAAAGAAAAGAAAAAAAATGGCGAAATCTCAGATCTGGTTCGGTTTCGCCTTACTGGCTTTGCTTCTGGTTGGAGCCATAGCTGAAGATGTGGTTGTTTTGACGGACGATAGCTTCGAGAAGGAAGTTGGTAAAGATAAAGGAGCTCTTGTCGAGTTTTACGCTCCCTGGTATGGATCAATTCTTTCAATCCCTGTTAAATTCGTGGGTTTGATCTGTATATCCAATCGATTTATCTGGAAAATGTTTTGATTTGTGATTGATAGGCATGATTTCACTTATTATCTAGATTTTGAATCGAATCGATTTATCTGTTTTACTGAGTTTAGTGAATATTACTATCAGAAACCTAACTTTATGATAAGAAAATGAAGTTGTTAATAAGAATCCACGTTTTTGGAATTGGACTTTAGTTTTGATCCTGTGCCATTTATAGGTGTGGTCACTGCAAGAAACTTGCTCCAGATTATGAAAAGCTTGGGGCAAGCTTCAAGAAAGCCAAGTCAGTGTTGATTGCAAAGGTCAGTGTTTTTCTACTTATTTCTGTATTCAGCTCCAATGTTTGAGAGATGATAGACTGTTTCAACTTGTGTATTGTTTTGAAGGTTGATTGTGATGAGCAAAAGAGTGTCTGCACTAAATATGGTGTTAGTGGATATCCCACCATCCAATGGTTTCCTAAAGGATCTCTTGAACCTCAAAAGTAAGCTTTTACAGTTTCACTGACCATACTATTTAGAGGATGAATGCTTTTTTCTCATGCGTCTTCTTCGTATTAATAGGTATGAAGGTCCACGCAATGCTGAAGCATTGGCTGAATATGTGAACAAGGAAGGAGGTACTTTCGTTGTTGATACTAGCTAAGCTTGGCTCATTAGGGATTATACAAATTTACTTTTGTGGGAAACTTGTTTAAGCATTGTTTATGTGTTAGATTCGGTTGGAGACATGTACCATCATTTGTTTCTGGAGGCTTTTATTCTTCACATGTAAATGTGAATCTGCGGGAAATACACTTTAGGATATATGCTTGGCGCATTTGTTTTCTCGTACTTCTTTTCTTTGTAATTCACAACTGTTCTTCAATAGTTTTTTTTGTAGTGTACTTACCTATGTTGCAAACAACTTGCTTGTTGTTGAACAAATATGTTTTCAGGTACCAATGTAAAATTAGCTGCAATTCCACAAAACGTGGTTGTTTTGACACCTGACAATTTTGATGAGATTGTTCTGGATCAAAACAAAGATGTGTTAGTCGAATTTTATGCACCATGGTAAACCAATCTTTCTGCACTGTCATGGTTTTTCTTTCGTGCAATTTCCTGATTCTTTTAAGTTTCCATCTTCCAGGTGTGGCCACTGCAAATCACTCGCTCCTGTAAGCTCACTTATCTGTTTACTTTTAATACATATCAATAGTCCTCTTCGCTTTGTTACTAATGCTTTTTCTTTATATCATCAGACATACGAAAAGGTAGCCACAGTGTTTAAGCAAGAAGAAGGTGTGGTGATAGCCAATTTAGATGCTGATGCACACAAAGCCCTCGGCGAGAAGTAAGTTGGACAAGATATTTTTACTTACCGATTTTACTACTGTTCAAGTAATTTATGTTTCGTAAAACCAAAACATAAAGACAAGTACCATTTACTCAGATATGGAGTGAGTGGATTCCCAACATTGAAATTCTTCCCAAAGGACAACAAAGCCGGTCAAGATTATGACGGCGGCAGGGATTTAGATGACTTTGTAAGCTTTATCAATGAGAAATCTGGGACCAGCAGGGACAGTAAAGGGCAGCTTACTTCAAAGGTTGGGTAAAAACATTTCTTCTGCAGAATCACCATTCCCCACTGAAACTGAAATTGAAAGCTTTTGTTGATTCCTTCACTCTTTCATATAGGCTGGTATAGTTGAAAGCTTAGATGCGTTGGTAAAAGAGTTAGTTGGAGCTAGTGAAGATGAGAAGAAGGCAGTGTTGTCTCGCATCGAAGAGGAAGCAAGTAACCTTAAGGGTTCCACAGCAAGGTATGTAGTAGTAACGCTTCATGGATTAAGAGCAGGTGTTGGTGTTGAAAGTTGTCTCTTTATTTCATGAGCTTTCATGATGTATCTATAGGTATGGAAAGCTTTACTTGAAAATCGCAAAGAAGTACATAGAAAAAGGTTCAGAGTATGCGAACAAAGAAAGCGAGCGGCTTGGACGCGTCCTTAGCAAGTCGATAAGTCCAGTGAAAGCTGATGAGCTCACTCTCAAGAGAAATATCCTTACCACGTTCGTTACTTCTTCTTAAAGAGCCATATATAGCTTCAAGCGCGAAGAGAATAGGAGTCGAGAGACTTTATAACTGATACGATTTGTAGAATCGATGTTTTGAGATTTTATGTATGTCAAGTTCAAGATCTGTGGTTATTTCTGGTTAGTTTCTGAAACTCTTTTGGACAACTAAGTTTATTTGTCTTTGGTGAACCAGCGACGATAATCATAAACTTCATTTCCCTACTTTTTACTTCTTATAAATTCCCTTCTGTGATTTTAATAATTCTTCAAACAGCCGGAAAAGTGCGGCAGATTAGAGCACATGCTAATTAAATAAATAATCAATTATGTAATTAATTCGTTGATCAACTTTTCCTTTGAATGATCTCTATTCCTTTGTAGGCATAATGGGCCAAGCTCGTGTATGGACCATAAGACCGTAATGGGTCATTTCTTAAGGATACTTTTTTCGTCAAAACATCATCATTTCATTTTCATTTGCATTTCTTTATATTTCAAATTCCCTTTTAATTTATAACATTTTCAAAGTCCAAAATATGTATACATTGTCGATGCAAATTTTAAATCTCCACCATTTTTGTTTTGTGTATATGTTAAATGATATTTGAAATAAATTTATTCAGATAAATATAAAATGCTACAGCTACAAGCATGAGATATGGGTAAATCATATTAAGTCCAAAGATTCATATTTTAAAAGAGTAAATTCTATTTATTTTGAATAGATTAGTCGTCGGAGATAATTTAGATTTTTTTTCGCGACCACCGGAAAAAAAAAACAACGTCAATATCCATAGACAATATGAGAACATTTGTTCTTAATCCATCGGAATCCATTATTCAAAGGCGATTTAACTTTTCCTTCGACCGTATAAGCTTTATACCTCGTGATTCTTTTCTTCCTCTTTAAACTCCAAGACAGCTTCACCGAAAAATCGTTACTCCTACGCACTGCTACTGGCGGCAATGACGCAGGAATATCTTGAGTCACGTAGATCTGATTACCCTTACCACTCATGATTTCCATCCTCCCATCAACGACGTAGGTTCTCTGACCCGATCCATATCCAAATCCATCTTGAACTATCCATTTATCTTCACGCTGGAGCTCTGTCCGAATGCGATCGGATTATTATTCAGAGACTGTGTAGGAAAAAAAGAACAAAAAATACTTTTTTTTAGCTTTTCCCCCCAAAAAAATTAAAGTTAATTTTCCTACTTGATGAACATCAAATTAAGGTTATCTTTTAAATAGTAGCTGTATTTATAACACATTTAGTAATATAATTATTGGGGAAATAACAGCTCTAGGATACCTCAAACTTTGAGGGAAATCTACTGTCATATACATACTTCCGGATTCACTGAATTTTTATTTTTATTTTTATCTTTAGTAATACAACTATTCACTTGAACAATGTTGAAATTGGCAGCTGTTATTTTGCAACATGCTAACATACGCATATAAGAAATGAACAATTACATTTAACCTATTTACAAGGGTAATAAAAACAACGGCCGTAAACTTATATATATTTTCCGGTGTTTATTACAAACAAATAATAACTAAAACAGCACAAAATCATATATGATTGGTTTTGATTCAGATTCAGGCATTCAGCGATCGTATATCAAATACTATCTTAATTCAACTAAAGTTTGATTCGAGTCGTTCATCTTATATATTTGTCTTAAATCAGATATATCTGAAATCAAATATTAGAAAACCAATCAGCCTAACATAATGGGCATTAGGCCTTCTCCGAATCACATATGGGCCAAAGTGGATACCCCGGAATCTCATAAATGACGTGAGAGGAGAAACAGGTGGTAGTTTTGTCAGTCGTCACTCTTTGTACTTTAAAAACAAACGCACAAGAAGCAGCGTGAAAGATTCAACTTTTTTTTTGTTTGACAAAATAAATCATTAATTTAACCCAAAAATGTACCTATCATGACTTTTTGTTTAAAACCTTTATAGTCACGAGACGGGACGAAAATAAATCCAACGGCCAGGATTTGTTCGGGGGTTGAGACTACTACAAAACACATCTCGCCATTTATTGCAACAGCAATCACCTCGCATCTGATTGCTGCCTTGTGAATTTATTTCCCCCAAACATAACGAAATCTCTGTATGCTTCATAAATTCGAGCCTTGACTTTCTATTGTGGATATGATGGTTTTAATTTATTATTGTCGGATAAGAAATTTGTACGTAGCTTTCTAGATAATTAATGTTTTCCTACATGAACAATTATTTATTTCGGGATAAACAATAATAAAATAGTGATATCGAATATTACGGAATGGAATGCATATCGATCCGTGCTCTTTATAAACAAACCTAAAGTCTCGTCTCTCTCACTCAAATTGTCCACTCGATCGTCACATTCTTTCTTTCTCTCTAGATAGATCTCTAGACTCTAGTCTAGGCACAATACATATACACATAGTGAGAGAGAGTGTGGTATATCTATATGGAGCTAAGGTATTGGCGGAGGTTGAGAGGATACCAAAGGCTAGATGGGTCGGCCAAGAAGGTGAAATCGGGTCGGAGAAATGTGCAACGTGTCAAAATGGATCCGACACGGAAGAGACGGTTTTGGAGGATCAAGATAGTGCCGAAACTAAGGATCTTGAAAAAGGCATCACCTAAGAAGTTTTTAACGTGGCTTCGGGATGCTTACGTCAACATGATGCTGCGCCTCGCAAATTCTCGGGTCGTCGGGTCGTCGTACGGGTACGGCGAATATGGGTACGGGTCGGGTTTGGCGTCGAAAGAGTATGACGAGAAGAAGCTGGTTGAGATTTACAAGTCAATATTGATGGCGCAGGGGAATCTCGTGCACCGCGACGTACCTAAACTTCCCTCCAATTCTATTGTACTCTCACCCCTTAGATAAGATTTAAATCCATTTACGAGGAAAACAAAAATAAAATAAAACAAATTATCGGTGTTAATTAAAGTTGTGATTGTGATCTGTATTAAACTTAATACTTTTAAAATATTAATATATAGAGATAGTGGATGAATTCATCGTTTTATTTATACAAAATGATTCCAGAAAAATAATACTATCAAGGTTTGCATTTACGTCGGATCTTCTAACCACGTAAATTTTAAATTCTTAGTTCACCGGGACGTGTTGCATTGAGATTATTTATTTAAATTATGATTTTTCAAACAATACTTTCTTTCGTTGACTTTTTGTTTGCTTGACCATTTACGCTTTGAATTCGTAGCTTTACGTGTGGTTATGATTTGTAAATCCTAAGTAACGACCAATTTTTAAAACATTGTGCAAGTTACAAAAACAGAGATCGAATCTCAATGAGAACCGTCATCGCTTACATCATAGCGATTCAATGATTTGTGTTCTGTTTTTAATTTATTGTTTGAGATTCCCTTGTGACATAATCATTAAGCCTTTAATATAGTCTAACAAAGAACTCTCTCTTAGTAATTTCGATTATCTTATTTTACGTAATCCACTACAAACCAACTAGCAGAATTTGTATTATATTCGACTGATTTTTCTTCTATGCTAAAAAAAAAAAAAAGATAGATCATAAAAATGAGTTGAGAAGTGTTGGTGGTACAGTAATTTTCACTTGGGAAGAGTTATCATGTTAATCTAGGTTGGGATCGATTTCTCTAGCGCGTAAAATTCTCTAAATCATTTCATTTGATCACACGGATATAGGCATTTGCTTACGGCTCATTTGAATATTCGGTGAAAAAGTTTATATGTGGGATGCACTTCATCAATGATTAGTCTAGCTCTTTCATAGTTCTAAGATTTACCCTGAATTATATATAAAAAAAAATATTTATAATCATGGATTCATGTGTAAATAAATGGGAAATAGTGGAAAGATTTTTAAATGATACACTTTAGTAGGCCGTGATATGGTAATGGGTCCGGGTTTAGGTAAAATCCGATCGGGTTCAGGTCTATTGGGTTTATGTATTTACTACCTAATAGGATAATTATAAATATTCGGTTCGGTTTCGGTTCGGGTCTTATCGGATTCGTGTCGGTTCGGGTTTAAAATTTAAGAACCTATAAATACCAAAAAAAAAATAGGTACTTCATCGGTTCGGTTATTTTATACCCGAATATACTTTAAATCTACCCATTTACCCAAAATGTATATAATTTAACATACACAAACACATACAAAACTCACAAAACATATAACTCTAAATTTAATATTCAATGACTGAAAAAGATAAAATAGTGACAACAAATACTAGTTACACAAAGCAAAGTCACAAAACAAAAAAATGTAAAACCCTTAAATACTCATAAGTGTCTTTAGTTTCGGGTTTATGGGTATCCGTATGAGTATCGGTTCGGGTTCAGGTTTTACCCGATACCCACGGGTAGAACTACACATGATCCAATAAAATAATTTGGTAATACATATACCCTATTCGAACCGGTTTTTTCGGTTCGGTTCCGGTTCGAGTTTTTGGGTTCGGTTTTTATGCCTATACCTACACTTTAGCGTCGAAGTGGCTAAGTTTTTGCCACATCGGCAGTTGGATTCCACGTGGTCATGTTCTGTATTATCATTTGTAAAATGTGTAATATGCTGCTATCTCTCATCAAAAGGGCCAGGCTTTTAACATGCTCAGGTGTGGTCCATTTAGCCAAGCCCGGCTCACACATCCAGAAGAAAAACAATATTGCATTTTATATATTTTATTAATCATTCAAGAACTAATAATCATAGATTTGCACGAGTGAGATTATACGGTTTTACTGCTGACAAGATTTTAAGATTTAATATACAGTTTTGTAAAACTGGTCAACCAGAGTTTAATCTAAAAGTTTTAAGATTTGTTTGTCTAGTCGATAAATGACATACGAATTTCCGCTTATGTACATGTGATGTATTAATTGGTTGAAGGAGTTGTTTGTAATTTTTGTAGGTTGATTTGCAAAAATCGTTTATTTGAAAGTGTTTTGTTTTGCACATTTCTCAAACTTGTTACATGTACATTAGTAAATGATATTAATGATGAAAAAGACTCGCTAATAAATTGTGGTAATGTGATGTTAATGGCAATTACGGCATGCTGATGGGACCAGAGTTTGGTTGGTCTGATCCGTCTGGCTGAGAGAGAAAGTATAATTTTTTTAGTAAACGAAATATTAAAAAAATAAGAGCCAAGTAAAAACAATTAAAAAATATATATATATATACATATATATATATTATAGTATATATTTAAGAGAAAGAAAAAAATTTGGTTATTCTGACTGAAATTCCTCCCTCTGGATGAAATAATGAATAGTCAGTTCCGGTAAACAAACACGGCTGCGATTTCTTCGATGTTCTTCGTCTTGATCTTCTAGTTATATCTGATTGGTCGCTGCGTTGACTCAAATTCTTGAAAAGAGGGAGCAATAAGATTCAGAATCGGACTCGGGATCTTTCTCGGCAATGCGACGCTGGTTCGCCGCGAAATCCCTCTCCAGAGAGGATACACCAACCTTTTTATCATTCTCTTCTTCTTCGGCGACGCGTTTCCACAAGGCTCTTCTTCTTCGTCTCCGTTCAGATCCAAGAAATGTCCTCTAATTCTCATCCTCATAATTCCAGAAATGTCCTCTGTAATGCAGCCGCCGGTGCCACCGCCGGTAATGCTCTGATCTGCTTCTTTTAAAAACTTATCTTAATCATGTTTGCTGATTTAAAATTTTGAAAATTTCGGATATTTGTTTAGGAGTTTTTGCGGCTACGTTTGTGTGTCCTCTTGATGTTATAAAAACGAGGTTTCAGGTTCATGGGCTGCCAAAGCTCGGTGATGCAAACATCAAAGGTTTCTCCTTTTTTTGCTTCTTCTTCTTAATTCGAAATTGTATTCCATTGCTAATTTTCTTATCTTCTCCTTTTTGTGATCTCAGGTAGTTTAATTGTTGGCAGTCTTGAGCAGATCTTCAAGAAAGAAGGGATGCGTGGCTTATACCGTGGTCTTTCCCCTACTGTGATGGCTCTTCTCTCCAATTGGGCGGTTTGTTTTAACTTTTTCTTAGAGCTTGCTTATATATATATATATATATATGTCTTT
>VBRH01000072.1:42793-60268 GCA_014578085.1 Cardamine resedifolia
AAAAAAAAAAAAAACCGAATAAGCAACTCATAATTATAAATTGTAGAAATGGGAAATATTTTATCATTAGTGACATGATATAATCCAATTTAAACAAGAATAATAAATAGTAAGGAACTTAAATCGATATAGATAGTAAGGTCATAAAATCTAAAACCGAAAAAGATTATCGCAAACCTGAAAAGCGTTGGTTAGGGAGTGGGGGAAAGACGAAGCTAGAGGTTCGGGAAGAGTGAAGAGGACAGAGTATAAAGCAGTTAGCTTTACAACCTTGTATTTGAGAGCATTCATGGAGGTTATGAGTATTCTTTCTTCTCTTTTTAATTATTACGAAATCTCTCATTACCTTTAAAACTTGTCAAGGAGGAAAAAGATAAACCCCCAAATTATCTCTCTCCCTTTTTTTTTGCTGGATCTTATTTGGTTCTGAAATTGGCATTGGAGTTGATGGATGGAGGATTAAGCTTGACGGTGGCTTCAGTAATGGAGCAAGTGTTGCAGCAACACGGAAATGGGCTGAGAGATGATGATTTAGAGTACCGTCGAGCTGAGGAAGCTGGTATCATCTATTTTTTTTTCTTTCCTGAATTGTTAAAGCTGATTGTTGTTGTTGAGCATTGATGTGTTTAAATTAGAAATCTTCTTCTGAAATTGCGTAGCTTCGAGGAGATATGAGGCGGCTAATTGGCTGAGAAAGATGGTTGGAGTAGTGGCAGCTAAAGATTTGCCTGCAGAGCCAACAGAAGAAGGGCTTAGGCTTGGATTAAGAAGTGGGATTATCCTTTGCAAAGTCCTCAACAAGGTTCAACCTGGAGCTGTTTCTAAGGTAAAACACACACATTATTATTAACCTTTTTCCATTAAATCCCAAGGCAGCTCTTTGAGAATTTTGGATCTCTCTCTCTCAGGTTGTGGAAACTCCTTGTGATGCCATTCTTGTTGCTGATGGAGCGCCTTTATCAGCTTTTCAGTATTTTGAGAATGTTAGGAACTTCCTTGTTGCTATCCACGAAATGGGTTTTCCCACATTTGAAGCATCTGATCTTGAGCAAGTATGTTGCAGGCTTTATTTTTTGAATTTTTTTTTCACAGAATCTTCAACAACCGCTCATGAATATGCGCATCTCTCATTTTTTTTGTTTCTTTCCTAGGGAGGAAATGCTTCTCGAGTTGTGAATTGTGTTTTGGCAATCAAATCATATGATGAATGGAAACAAAGTGGTGGAAATGGAGTTTGGAAATTCGGTGGAAACATAAAGCCTCCCTCACTTGGGAAATCATCATTTCTGAGAAAAAACTCAGAGCCATTCATCAACTCTTTGTCCAGAACCTCATCGTTAAACAATGATAAATCTCTCTCTGAGACTGATTCTGACAAGCTGGTTGGCCTCTTCAACTGTCTCTGGTTGCTTTCGTTTTTCTCAAGTGGATCGTTTGACGTTTATGTGTCTTTGTGCCTCTGTTTTCAGTCCAGTTCAGGTTCCTTAAGCACACTTGTTCGCGCTGTTTTATCAGATAAAAAGCCTGAGGATGTGCCTAAAGTGAGTTTCAGACTAGTCTTCGATACTGTATATAACTGGCATATATCTTTGTCTTCTGGTTACTACTTTAAATCGTTTGGCTTTGTTTCTTGATGTAAGTGCCTAATGTTGTGGTAACAGCTGATTGAATCTCTGCTGAGCAAAGTAGTCCAAGAGTTTGAAAATCGACTTACAAAGCAGTATGACTTGGTATGTTTTCAGTTTCTTCCATCTTTTTGTTCATTGGTTAGTTCACAGAACATGTTCTTCGGGTGTGTCAAAATTCGTCTAATCTAAGGAATTCTGTCATGTGAAGGTTAGAGCAGCTCCAAAAGAATCAACTTCTTCACAGAACAACAGATCATTTCTTAAACCTCTTGGTGAAAGAGAGGTAGAGTCTTCACTCTTTTTTTTCTGTAAAAGATAGCTTAGAAGATTTTGCTGATTGCTGAAGTGCCTTTTGTAGAGGGAAGAGAAGAGTTTCAAAGCAATAAAGAAAGATGAAACCAACCAGAAAATCCAGTTTCTTGACGAAGAGATGAAAAATCGACAATTTAAGCAACTGACAATGTTCAACCAACAACAAGAAGATATAGAAGTAGGCACTACACTACTCCATTAAAACTTCATACAATTTCTTTGAGTTTAGGGTAGCATAGATTCTGAGTGTATCTGCTGTTCTTTATGTTTCATAGGGACTAAGGCAGACACTCTACACTACAAGGGCTGGAATGCAATTTATGCAGAAGAAATTTCAAGAAGAGTTCTCTTCTCTTGGTATTCAGATCTTTTTTCTCTCACTTTCTAAGATAGTTAATTATTCAAGAATTTGAAACTAACGGATCTATATCTGTCTATAGGTATGCACATTCATGGCCTTGCTCATGCTGCTTCTGGCTATCACCGAGTTCTTGAAGAAAACCGAAAACTTTATAATCAAGTGCAGGACCTCAAGGGTAGCATCCGTGTATACTGTCGGGTACGGCCATTTTTGCCTGGACAATCCAGCTTTTCTAGTATAGTTGGGAACATGGAGGATGATACCATAGCGATTAACACTGCTTCAAGACATGGAAAATCACTCAAATCCTTCACTTTCAACAAAGTCTTTGGACCATCTGCGACTCAAGGTAATGAAATTGATTGAAATGACTCGGCTCTTATTCTCCAGCGATTGAATTGAACCTGAAGGATCTATCTTGCTCTTTGTAGAAGAAGTATTCTCTGATATGCAGCCATTGATCCGTTCTGTTCTTGATGGATACAATGTCTGCATATTTGCATATGGTCAAACTGGATCAGGGAAAACATTCACAATGGTAAGATTAGAGTTGAAACTTTAAATTTTAAAGATTGTAACATTTTGAAGCTAGAGAACTTTAATGTTTTCAATTTTTTGCCAATTTTCTAGAGTGGACCAAGAGATCTAACGGAAAAGAGTCAAGGAGTTAATTACAGAGCACTTGGTGATCTGTTTCTTCTTGCTGAACAAAGAAAAGACACATTCCGCTACGATATAGCTGTTCAGATGATTGAGATTTACAATGAGCAAGTCAGAGACCTTCTGGTTATTGATGGAAGTAACAAAAGATATCCTTTTCTTTATGAATGGTTATGCTTCTTAATGTTAGTTTCATAGTATTCCTTAACATTTTTGATACGTTAGAGATCAGGAATAGCTCTCAAAAGGGTCTAAGTGTACCGGATGCAAGTCTTGTTCCGGTTTCTTCAACATTTGATGTCATTGATCTAATGAAAATTGGGCACAAGAATCGAGCCGTTGGATCAACAGCCTTGAATGATCGAAGCAGTCGTTCTCATAGGTAAAAAGGGAAAATCTTTTCAGGAGCAGAGAGAGAACCCATTAATCTTAAAAGTATCTTATGCAAACTCAATATAACATTTGTTCAATCTATTTTGTTTTTTCTCTGCAGCTGCTTGACTGTTCACGTTCAGGGAAGAGACTTGACTTCAGGAGCTGTTCTTCGAGGATGTATGCATCTTGTGGATCTAGCAGGCAGTGAAAGGGTAGACAAATCGGAGGTTACTGGAGACAGACTAAAAGAAGCACAACATATCAATAAATCTCTCTCTGCTTTAGGAGATGTGATTGCTTCGCTAGCTCACAAGAACCCTCATGTTCCTTACAGAAACAGCAAGCTCACACAACTACTTCAAGACTCTCTTGGTATAAGCAATTATTCCTGAATATTTGTGCAGCTAAAAACTCGCTTTTTCTTAACTTGGGATTGCAAATATGTTACATCAGGAGGACAAGCAAAGACATTGATGTTTGTCCACATTAGTCCTGAAGCAGATGCAGTTGGGGAAACAATAAGCACTTTGAAGTTTGCAGAGAGAGTAGCTACCGTTGAGCTCGGTGCTGCGCGAGTGAACAATGATACGTCAGATGTTAGGGAACTCAAAGAACAGGTTTTTTTGCTTTAGCTGAATCTGATGATTTTACTTTCTTTGTTGATAGTATGACATGGGATTTGCTTTGTTTTATAGATTGCTACTCTTAAAGCAGAACTCGCTAGGAAAGAAGCAAAGTCACAACAGAACAAGATCTTGACAACTCCTGGTGGTTCTGAGAAACACAGAGCCAAAACGGGTGAAGTAGAGGTGATTCTTCTCTTCCCCTCAAACTCCATCGACTTAAAATCATGTTTGAAACTGGACATTGTTTTCTGAGTGGTTGCAGATTCATAGCAATGAAATCATGACAAAGACATCTGAGAGCTGTGAAGTGGAGGAGATAACAGTGAACTCACCACCTTGGCCACCAGTAGCAAGTCCAGGGCAAACCTACAGAGAGGAAGACCGAAGTTTCGGGTCTAGCGAGTGGGTTGATAAGGTGATGGTGAATAACAGGCAAGACGAGATGAAAAGAGTAGAGAGTCTTTGGGGAGGAGGCACAACAGACAATGGAATTGGTATTCTTCCGGAAGATTTTTACAGGAGAGATTTGTCTTCAGACACTTCAAGAATATTCTCTGAACATTCTTACAACATCTTCATGGGAAACAACAACAGCACAGACGATGTAGATGCAGCCACAAGTGACTCATCTGAGCCAGATTTGCTCTGGCAATTTAACCAATCCTCCAAGACAACAACAAGAAGAAGCAATATTGAGTCAAAACAACACAAGAAACCTGTCTCGAAACCTATAAGCAGTCCTCAATTCAGGTAATGGCCCTTCACTAAGTAAAAAAACATATGAAACAACATTTAGAAGTTTTTTTGATTTGTATGTTTCCAAAAAAATGCAGGAACAACTCAAACACGGTTTCACGTCCTTCAGCTTCACAGAAGCTAGCGAATGGTACTCGTGGCACGAAACAGTTTGGTCCTGCTGATATGAAGCGAAAAGCTACTTCCACCAGACATTGAAGGCCACTCACTCACACGTATGCATACATACATACACTCACTTTTACTTTTTTTATTTGATTATTTTTCTTCAACTTGTTTTCTTGTTTCTTCCTCTCTCTCTCTCTCTCATTTGGTTGTGCAAGTTTCTCTCTCTATATATAAGTAACACAGACGATAGCTACACAATGCAGCAACAGTTTCTTCTTGCTGCTCTTAAGGTCTCTCTTTCTTGGCTTTTCTATGTATATTTTTTTCGCTAGCTGAACATAAAACAAAAAAAAAAGAAATTTGAAAGATTTGTATGTAAAACTATTGCTTGACAGGGTTGACTAAAAATTTTCATTCCTGTAAGGAGACGAGTGTTGAAAAACGACAAAAAAAACACCATCGTTAGCAATAGCAATAGAAAACAAAATGTTGAGATGCTTAACCAAAGAGAATTATGTATTCTTTCATTCTTAATTCTCTTTAGTTAAGCATCTCAACATTTTGTTGTTTTTGCTTGTTATTTCAAGTACTCTTAAATTAATTTGAAACGACAAAACATGGTTAGCAATAGCATTAGAAAATACTCCGGTTCAATGTTTTAGCAGGTGAGAGATTCGTAATAAATCAGAATTGGATGGTAAAAACCAGTCCGGGTTAGTAGATTCTGGACAGTAGCGTTTTTATTAGATTCTGGATAGGAGCGACTCCATGGTTTTCACTTTTCAGCCGAAGCTTTCTTCCTCTTGAATCAAACGGTTAAGCAAATCGCTTGAATTATAAATTTTTTCAAAAACATATATACTTGGAACAGAATTAAAGTGTACCCCATATATACTTGGAACGGAATTAAAGTGTACCCCATATCAATGTCAAAAAAGAGAAAAATAGAGTCTTCTTTGGTATAAGAAGATCGCTAAAGAGAGCCTACGTCTGGGTGGGTTGGAAACAGAGATAACCAACCCATCTCTATCTACAATTCTACTGGAACCTTGAAGTCTAGCATCTGCATGGGGAGTCTTTTACAAAAAAACTCTTATAGTTAAATATTATTATCTATTATTTTATGATTTCTTTTATACATGACTTTTGTGAGAGAATCATTTCAATCTTTCAAATCAGAGACTTGTGCATTTCTAAAGTTGAATTTGTCATTTGTTAGAAAAAGCATTTATCGCCGCCCCATACTTTTCAAATTCAAAGTTTAATTGGTTCTCTAATATTATATTATTTTATTTTATTTTTTCCATTCCTATCTCTCGCTCTCTCTTCTGCACCTTGATCCGTCGTCATTTCTCTACTCTCTATCTTCGTCTTCCGAGGTTTTTTTTTAGCTATTTACGTTTACAGATTCGTACTGTAATTCTGGTTTGAGAAATGCGTAATCTGATGATTCTTCGCTCGCCTCTTTGTTGATATCAGTACTAGTGTTAGGTAGAAGAATCCATGGCGATTTACGTCGCGTCGCGGCGGCTCTCCGTCGGAACAACTGCGACGGCGCTGCGTTATGCCACCGCGCTGAGATCTTATTCGACGTCGTTTAGGGAGGAGAGGGACACCTTCGGGCCGATCCAAGTTCCTTCCGATAAGTTGGGGATCTGATCTTTACCAGACCGTCGAGTTATTTCTCTTTTCTCGAGGGAAACGTTTCACAGTGTGATTTGTTGTGTGTCAGATTATGGGGAGCCCAGACGCAGAGATCGCTGCAGAACTTCGAAATCGGTGGTGAGCGCGAGCGAATGCCTGAGCCAATAGTCCGCGCTTTTGGCGTCTTGAAGAAATGCGCTGCCAAGGTTAACACTCTAAGCTCTAGGTTTTGCATCTAAATCCTCATTTGCTTTCTCGTTTTTGGTTCCTGATGAATTGAGTAACTATGACTTTAGGTTAACATGGAATTTGGTCTTGATCCAACCATTGGGAAAGCCATTATGCAAGCTGCTCAGGAAGTTGCTGAGGGAAAGCTCAATGATCATTTCCCCCTTGTTGTCTGGCAAACTGGTAGTGGCACTCAGAGTAATATGAATGCTAATGAGGTTATTTCTGTGCACTCAGTCTTGGAGATATGTTTTCACAAGAGAGGGCTTTGTGTTTATGTTTTTTCTTTTCTTTTGGCTTTGTTTTTGCTCTTCACAGGTCATTGCTAATAGAGCAGCTGAGATTCTTGGTCGCAAACGTGGTGAAAAATGTGTGCACCCAAATGACCATGTTAATCGATCACAATCTTCTAACGACACTTTTCCCACCGTAAGCTTTGATTTGCATTCCAACTACCAATACTTTTACATGCTTCAAGTTCTTTGAATTGCTTTTGCTCTTTATGAAACTGGTTTCTTTTCCCTTTCATATATGTTGCCTCACTTCCCTCTCAAGTACTAATTGACAGTCATATTGTTTTGGTTTTCTCTAGGTCATGCACATTGCAGCTGCTACCGAGATTAATTCGAGGCTGATCCCTAGCTTAAAAACTTTGCATAGCACTTTGGAATCTAAGGTCTGACTTTTTTTTTGCCTCCTTCTCAACTGACACACTTGATCTAGTCGCTAAATTGCAATACAATACATTTTTCACATGAAACTTGCTCTGGCCTAAATTGTATCATGAATCACTTCTGACCTCAGTTCACTGTGCTACTATTTACATCTGGGAGTTGCTCTGTAGATGTTGGCAATGTTGCGTTTAAGGAACAACTTTAGACCTTGCCAGTTTGTTATTTAATCCTGTTTTTCTTAACCTTTTTATAGTCATCTTCACATTCCTGTTGCATTTGCACTCAGGCTCATGGTCTATCTGCTCTGCATTCTAATTTTATTCAAAATTACTTTGTTTCTGGCAGTCCTTCGAGTTTAAAGATATTGTGAAAATTGGAAGAACTCACACTCAAGATGCTACACCTTTGACGCTAGGACAAGAATTTGGTGGCTATGCTACCCAAGTAAGTGGTTTTTTTACAAAATCGTGTTTGTCTAACAAGAGTGAAAATCACATACAATCTGGAACTCACCTGCAGGTTAAGTATGGACTGAATAGAGTCACCTGCACTCTACCCCGCCTCTATCAGGTTTGTGAAATGATATCTTTGGAGGATCTGATTTCCTGTACCTCTCCAAATTTGACTGAGCTCTAACTGTTTGTTCAGCTTGCACAAGGTGGAACTGCTGTTGGGACAGGATTAAACACTAAGAAAGGGTATATCTCATTTCTAATTTTATCTCCATCCCAAGTTCCATCTCTCTTTTGACGTTTTACCAGTGGGCAATATCTCCATTGTTAGTAACATTAGCAATATCTGTACAGGTTTGATGTAAAGATAGCTGCTGCAGTAGCTGAAGAAACAAACTTGCCATTTGTCACTGCAGAAAACAAGTTTGAAGCTCTGGTTAGCCTTTACACTACCTCTATTTATTGACACCGAAACCCATTCCCAGCCCTGCCTCTGGGTGCTAACCAGACAAGATGTTTTTGAACGGTGACATTAGTTACTGAATTATTCTGCTTTTTTCCAGGCCGCACACGATGCTTGTGTTGAAACCAGTGGGTCACTTAACACAATCGCCACATCGCTGATGAAGATCGGCAATGATATACGTTTTCTTGGAAGGTATGTATCTAACCTTTAGGGTTTTGTTTTTTTTATTTCTTCAAAATGCAATATGCTCTTAAGGTTTAACATGTCTTTATATAGTGGCCCAAGATGTGGTCTTGGTGAACTTGTTCTACCTGAAAATGAGCCAGGAAGCAGTATCATGCCTGTATGAATATAATATTCCGTTGCTCTTCCCTCCTCTTCCTTTGCCCACATTTTCTCCTTTTCAGTAGCTTTGATTCAGATGAATTTTTGTTTCTTTCTCAGGGAAAGGTAAATCCTACACAGTGTGAGGCCTTGACTATGGTTTGTGCTCAGGTAAGTTACATTTATCAATATACAATCTTACTGACATGTGAATCTAATTACTAACAACTCTTTGGGTTGCATCCAACGCAATTGCAGGTTATGGGAAACCATGTAGCTGTGACAGTTGGTGGGTCAAATGGTCATTTCGAATTGAACGTATTCAAGCCGGTGATCGCAAGCGCTCTTTTGCATGTACAGTAATCTTTATCATTGTACTTAAGTTTCTTTAATTCTACAGAAAATATACCAATCTTAACCATTTGATCTTGCCTCTTGACAGTCCATCAGATTGATAGCAGATGCTTCAGCTTCATTTGAGAAAAACTGTGTGAGGGGCATTGAGGCCAACAGAGAAAGGATCGCAAAGCTATTGCACGAGGTAGGCTTATTCTCATTTGTTGGTCTGAAAATCGTCCATGGAGTGAAAATGATTTGTGGGAACTGATTCTTTGTTTGATGTATTTCTGTGTAGTCTCTTATGCTTGTGACATCATTGAATCCGGTAAGTTTCCAAATATTGAACGTCATCCATTTTCCCATAAGGAGTAGAAATGAATTGACCTGGATGCTAATTATTCAAATCCGTATCTCCTTTACCAGAAAATCGGGTATGACAATGCTGCAGCAGTTGCCAAGAAAGCTCACAAAGAAGGATCTACATTGAAGGTAAAACAAAACAAACCCTTTATAATTGATATGCTTGCTATAAGAGAAAACATGTTCTTTGTCTGTATCAGTTTGTTAGCAATATTGTGTATATCTATTTTGGAGTTTGAACTTTCGTCAATGCAGATCATAAATGATTCTAAACAGACTGGTTTTTTTGTCCTGTATCAGTTTCTCAAATCTTTTAAAAATTTTGGTATAGGATGCGGCTCTGAAGTTGGGTGTGTTGACTGCGGAAGAGTTTGATACTCTTGTTGTCCCTGAGAAGATGATCGGTCCCTCCGATTGATAGTGTTCTTTTTGGAGCCAAAGCTTCAATTACCATTATTATTCTTCTAATGCTTTCTTTACATGATTTAGGTATTAATAAATGAGCAAATCCTGAAACTATAATTCAAAATTTTCTCCATGGGTTCTTCAGGGTTCCCGTTCTCTATGTATCAATTTTTTTTAAAAAAGTTTAATAAGAGTAACTCAGCGAAGAAAACCAAGGCGACTCTGTCTAAGCCTTCTTAACGCTAATTTTTCTCACTCTTTGGGCCAATTAAAATTGGGTTTACTGGGCCTTTGTTGGACCTCAAATGTAACGAGGGTAATGACGTGGCATAAAGGTATCTGAGACAATTATAGAATCATTTGGTCGGAATTATACCATGTAAATAATATCTCGATGTATGATAGTAGAAGTATGTATGTCTATTTTGGTACCTTGGATGATCTATTATGCGATGGTTTAAATGACAACTACATATCAATTAGAACGGTTTTTGTCAAGAAATCTTCGATCATTTGTTATGTTTTTTTTGTTGACTGTACAATTTTAATGTGGTTTTCACAAAATTGTTGAATAACAACTATTAAAACATATCCCAATCAATATTAGGGATAGCTGCTTTATTTCTCCTCTAGAAAGATCATGTTCGTTTCTGTCAGATTTCCAAGCTTCAGATCTCGAGCCGCTTCTCTCGGCTAAAGTACGTACGGTGTTTCTTATCTCTCTCCGATCTGATAGTTTGTTGAGGCAATTTTTGTAAACCGATAATAATCATAACGCTTGTCTATGTTTTCTTTTTTTGTTCGTAGAAAAAAAATGGAACCGGTGCAAAACAAGAATGGGAATAATCAAACTCCACCACCTCTAGAGGATGATGATAATATGAGAAGTATTATGTTGGAGAGGCTTTCGATTGTGACCGCGAGAGGCGGGTTAGAGATGGAGAAGAAGCTGAAGCGCCTTTATGGTGGCGGTGGTATTCGAGCATGCAGCTTTTTGTGGAGCTCAGATCCTGATCACCAACTTTACAAGCAAAAAGTTGCTGAATACACCAAAGTCTCCTCCTCCCGCACCAGCAGCAGCTCAGTATTACGATGATCTACACGATTCTGAGACTAGTTTCGGTGAGGAATTTTCTCTTTGCTCCGACACTAGTGCGTTTAGAGTTGGAATCCCTCAAAACATGATGCGCAAGGACCTTATTTTTCGTGGGTATGCTCATTTAATAAAGCGTTGTAAGCTTCCTCTGGTTGGTGTGGAAGCTGTTCTTGAAGGTTTTTTCACTTTTTCACTGCTTTAAAGAAAAAGCAAGAGGATGAGGGGGAAGACGAGGTAGTGGACAAGGTTGAGACTGATAGGCGTGATTTTGTGGTTTGTGATGGGTATTTTGCTGAAATCGAGTTGATGATTACTCCTCCACCTCCAATGCATAATGCCTTTAGGGTTGGAATCCCTCAAGCTTGGGATTATCAAGTTCATAGCCCAGTTTGTGGTGAGGTATGGGGACGAGTTTTTGGATGCTCTGTGGGATAGAGTGTCTACTAAAACAGAGTTTCGGTTTCTGAAGAGTAATCCTGGAAATGATACACTTTTCTCTCAGCTTCTTCTTGCGTATGGTAAGGTAATACATCGTTGGGAAATTCCGCCGAGAAAGAGGAATAAACCGGCTCGTATGGAAACTGTTCTCGAAGGGTTTTTCACTGCTTTTAACGCTTTCAAGGGAAAGCAAGAGGGAGAAGGGGATGAGGTAGTGGACAAGGTTGTGACTGATAGGCGTGATTTTGTGGTTAGTAATTGAGGATTTTCTTGACATCGAGGAGCATACTCCTCTACCTGAAATGGTGGAATATCCACCTCCAATGGTACATGAGACTCTACTTGAGGAACCAGAGGCAAAGAGAGGAAAGCTTGCCCTTGTTTCAGAAGAAGAGTTTCTTGCTCAACATCCGATCATGTTTTCTTGATAACTTATTTTCTGTCTCAGTTGTATTAATTAGCATAAACCATTTTCAGGGTTGGTCTACAATCATGATTTCTGAAAAAACTGGGCGAGTCATTGTGATCACAGTGGAGTCGTTATCGGAAAACATGGCAAGTTTGAAGGAAAAAATTGCTGCGGAGCTGAGAATTCCAACAAACCAACAGAAGTTAAGGGGAAAAACTGGGGTTTTAAAGGACGACATGTCACTTGCACATTACAATCTGGGAGTAGAAGATCTGCTGACATTGGATTGAGAATGTGAATGTGGTGGGAGAAAGAGATAAGTGGGTGCCTTTCTTCTTTATCCTTTATTTCTTCTGTTTAAATTTGCTGGCCATAAACTATTTTCTACGGACTTGGGTTTATTTTGGATTTGGAACTCTCTTGCTTCATATTCTTTCATTTCATTCACTTATTAGGATTCTTATTTTCACTAAATATTTTGCTTACTTTCCTTTCTTTTCTCCTAAGTAATCAATTACTCAAGCTATTTAAAAAGATTCTCCAATGTATTGCTCACTATTTGTTACATTGTCTCGTGTTTTGCTCATTATTTAATGAAGCTGCCAAAAGTAGCAAAGCACACTCGTTCCTTGCACTAAGGTTGAAAAATCATATTGATATTGATAGATTTTGGTTGACTATTTAGTCAACCAAATATTGCTTACTTTTCTTCTCCTAGTATGTTTATGAACCCGTCGGCTTCCCCTCGTATCTGTTTTTTTTTCTGTCCCAACTTCGTAATCAATGACTCAAAGCTATGTATGTGTTTAACTTGTCTCGAGTTTTGCTCATTATTAAATAAAGCTGCCTTCACCATCACCAAAAGTAGCAAGCCACACTCACTCCTTAGTCTTCTTGTTGTTCCTGAGAAGATTATCGGGTCCCTCCGGTTGATGTTGTTTTTTTATGGAGCCAAAGCGTCAATTAACATTATTCTTCTGATGCTTTATTTACTTGATTTAGGTTTATAATAAATGAGCAAATCCTGAAACTAATTCAAATTTTCTTGGGATGGCAACATTGTGTTCTTGAGGGCTCTCTATTTATCAAAGATTACATTATATAGATTGTGCATGTGAAAAATGGGGTTGATTCCATTTATTGATTAATTAATATATACTGGGCTGGTCTAGTTCCATTCTTTGTCGAGCTTTTCACGTTACGGTGATGAACACAAATCAAGAAGAAAAATACGTAAATATGCAGTGTAGATCGTTAGCGGGTTAAGGCCCTACGGAGAAAGTATGGGCTGGTTTGATATGGCCCATGTGGGCTTTTAATCTAAGCAGTAAGCCCTAAGCCAGCGCGCCACTTGTACGCAGAAAGATAAATCATTAAAAATTATAAAACGAGGACGTCCATTGTATCTGTCTCTCACTTTTCCGTTTTTGTTGGATTTGATTCCACTTTCTTTCTTTTTACGTGTTTATACTTTATATATAGTTTCGGTCTCAATCAATGGTTGGTTCAATGCATCTACCCTTCTCAGTCTTATTATATATTTTTTTGTTTTTTTCTAGACTAAAACCATTTTGTTTCCCAGATGTACAGTATTGTTAATTTACCTGGTTAATCATCTTGGACCAATTTTTTTGGTAAATGGCCAATTAATTTTAAGATATCTGAATTTAAGTCCTTATGTAATTTTGTTTCGTAATTGCTTACCAATAAATTTAATTTTTATTAATCTCATTGTCTATTTTTTTTGTTAAAAAATCTAATTGTATTCGTGGCATATGTTTAATATTATTTATACATGTAATATTTAAATTAATTTTATTGAAATCAGGCGCTTTTTTGGTTTAAAATACTGTAAGTAGAAATTTAGAAACATTGCATTTAACATTGAAATGCATAAAGTAAATCGTCAACTAATAGTATACACTAGGATTTTGAAAAGTCCTAGACAGAAATAAAATAATAATATATAAAATTACTGTCTCCGGTTTATTTTATAAGATGTTTTAGTTTATTTTATTTGTGTTTTAGTTTATTTTATTTGTTTTATTTTTTTTATAAATTTTTATGTAAAACTTAAATTTTGATTAGTTCAATAAATTTAAAATAAAATATTAAATAATATTTTAAAAAAATTAATATGTCAAAATTTCTTATAAAATATAAATTTTAGTATTGAGAGACTCTTACATCTTACAGCCTAGGGACCTTTGAAGAGTGGGAGCCCATAAATTTTATCCAATTATTTACTGACATGTCAGCAATTATTCTCACGTGTGGACTTAGCTTTACCTTCTATTGTCCACGTCATCTTCCGCACGTGCCATCACTCTCTCTCCGTGACGCTTTTTTTCTCCTTTCCATCTCTCTTCTCCCAGTTTTCACTGTCGTCGTCGTCTCTTTCTCCATGAAAGCTTCCTTAAGCTTGAGATCTCTCTGACTCTGAGAGAGCTTTCCACTTCTTCGAAGCTACGTTCCATCGTTTACGACCTTTCTAAGGTTTGTGATATGTTCTTCTTCCTTCTTCTTGAATTTGGTCCGTCTCGCTTTCCGCATTATTATGTTCCATGCTCTGTAAATTTGAAGTTTCGATGATAATCTCTTTAGCTTAAGCTGAAACGTTAATGGAGGATTGATTTTACTGTTTTTTGAGCATTTCATCTGATCGATCTGTGTGGTGTCTTGATTGAGTTTCTCAGATCAGCCTCGGCTTTTGATCGTGGCGTCAATTAAATTTCATTTGTAGATTCAATTGAGTATGTTTCCATAGTAGCTGGATCGATTTATTCCTTGACGTTTCTAAATTTATCTGATTTCTCAAAGTTCATCAGACTTGCTTTGTTCTGTGACTCTAGTCCAAATCTCTCAAACGTTTTTGTTGGATATTTTGTTGACCAGGTCAACAAAGGTCCGAGCTTTGATAATGGAGTCCTGCGATTGTTTTGAGACACATGTGAATCAAGATGATCTCTTAGTGAAGTACCAATACATATCGGATGCGCTAATTGCTCTTGCATACTTCTCAATCCCACTGGAGCTTATATATTTCGTGCAGAAGTCAGCTTTCTTCCCATACAAATGGGTGCTCATGCAGTTTGGAGCTTTCATCATTCTCTGTGGAGCCACTCATTTCATTAATCTATGGATGTTTTTCATGCACTCCAAAGCCGTTGCCATCGTTATGACTATCGCCAAAGTCTCATGCGCAGTCGTGTCATGTGCAACTGCGTTGATGTTGGTTCACATTATCCCTGATCTTCTGAGTGTCAAAAATCGAGAATTGTTTCTCAAGAAGAAAGCCGATGAGCTAGATAGAGAGATGGGTCTTATTCTAACCCAAGAGGAGACTGGAAGACATGTGAGGATGCTTACTCATGAAATCAGAAGCACTCTTGATAGACACACTATTCTAAGAACCACTCTCGTCGAGCTAGGTAAAACTCTTTGCCTTGAGGAATGCGCCTTGTGGATGCCTTCTCAAAGTGGTCTATATTTGCAACTTTCTCATACTTTGAGCCACAAAATACAAGTTGGAAGCAGTGTGCCGATAAACTTGCCAATTATTAATGAACTCTTTAATAGCGCTCAAGCAATGCATATACCTCATACTTGTCCTTTGGCTAAGATTGGGCCTCCGGTTGGGAGATATGCGCCTCCTGAGGTTGTTTCTGTCCGTGTTCCTCTTTTACATCTCTCAAACTTCCAAGGTAGTGACTGGTCGGATCTCTCTGGCAAAGGTTACGCTATCATGGTTCTAATTCTCCCCACAGATGGTGCAAGAAAATGGAGGGACCATGAGTTGGAGCTCGTCGAAGTCGTGGCGGATCAGGTCCATCTCTTCACTTGCATACGTTATTGGTTGTGTGCCAAGTTGAAATTTCAGCCTTTGAATTTTGTAAATTTTTCACTTCATTCAGGTGGCTGTGGCTCTCTCACACGCTGCAATTCTGGAGGAATCCATGCACGCTCGTGACCAGCTTATGGAGCAGAATTTTGCTTTAGATAAGGCCCGTCAAGAGGCAGAGATGGCAGTACATGCTAGAAATGATTTCCTAGCTGTCATGAACCACGAGATGAGGACACCGATGCATGCCATCATCTCTCTCTCTTCTCTCCTCCTTGAGACTGAGCTATCTCCAGAGCAGAGAGTTATGATCGAGACAATACTGAAAAGCAGCAATCTTGTGGCTACCCTCATCAGCGACGTTCTGGATCTTTCGAGATTGGAAGATGGGAGCTTACTCTTGGAAAATGAACCATTCAGTCTCCAAGTGATCTTTGAAGAGGTAACAAAATCCCCCACAGATTAACCAGACAAGTCCATTATCTGACACAATATAACTGGGCACTATGAATCTGCAGGTCATCTCTCTGATAAAGCCAATCGCATCGGTGAAGAAACTATCGACGAATCTGATTCTATCTGCAGACTTACCGGCTTATGCTATAGGTGATGAGAAACGTTTGATGCAAACTATTCTCAACATCATGGGCAACGCTGTGAAATTCACCAAGGAAGGCTACGTCTCCATAATTGCCTCTATTATGAAACCCGAGTCCTTACGAGAGTTACCATCTCCAGAATTCTATCCAGTTCCCAGTGACAGTCACTTCTACCTATGCGTGCAGGTTAGTCCCAATCTACATATGTATAATTATTAAACAAACAAAAAAAGGGTTAAACTTCTTACAGTGTTATGAATGTTATAATGTTGGTGCAGGTGAAAGACACAGGCTGTGGAATTCACACGCAAGACATTCCTTATCTTTTCACCAAATTTGTACAGCCTCGGACTGGAACTCAGAGGAACCATTCCGGTGCAGGACTCGGTCTAGCTCTCTGCAAACGGTAACGATCCAAAAGCATACATAAGTTATTAATTAAGTATATGAATGGTGTCACAAAGAGCTAAAGGGTAAGTTTTTGTTGATGGGTGCCTCTGGTTAGGTTCGTTGGGCTGATGGGAGGATACATGTGGATAGAAAGCGAAGGCCTAGAGAAAGGCTGCACGGCTTCGTTCATCATCAGGCTTGGTATCTGCAATGGTCCGAGCAGTAGCAGCGGTTCAATGGCGCTACGTCTTGCAGCCAAAACACAAACCAGACCATGGAACTGGTGATACATTACGGTGGAAAGAAATGTTGTGACTTATATATATATTGAGGAGAGGTTTTTTTAACTACAGCAGCAAAAAGTGGGGTTACATATATGACCGGATGGTCTGATCTAACTTATTGGGTTGTGTTGGATGTAATCTGTACATAAAAATATGATATATACGGACAAGGGTATCTTCATCTTTTCACCAACTATTATTATTGAACATTATTTATTCCAGATTAATATGTTTTGAAAGTTGTAACATTTCTAAAAAATGATGTACTCTATCATATGATAAACGCCTTAGTACACGCATTCTTCACATTCACAAGACCTTACTTAGTAGCCTTGCCTCTCTTTATTTTGGCAAGAATTCAAAGCAGATAATGATGGACAACAGATAACAAAATCGAGGGAAATCAAAGGCCTTCTCTTCCCGCTTCTTACTCTTTGGGCCCATTAAAATTAGCTTCATTGGGCCTATGTTGGGACGGATGACAAATATTATCTTGACCTTTGACGAAACTATGTGCGGCCACAAGCCAACAGATTCAGCCGACGCTGTCTGTCTCCCATAGGACAAAAGGAAGTTGAAAGTCAAAGTAACTTGTAGTAAACATTTTCAATAAACATGAGACACATAAACAAATTTAATTTAACATAAGTTCTGATGGAAACAAATTACACCGGATTGTTTGTTTTTTTTTTTTTTTTTT
>VBRH01000072.1:63977-74376 GCA_014578085.1 Cardamine resedifolia
TTTTTTTTTTTTTTGTCACCGTAATGGTGAGTACTTAAGCTTTAATAACGAAATTATTCTCTTAATTCTTTTTATGTCAAATCTCAAATAGACAAGTACGATAGATTACAATTAAGAGAACATTTTAAAGATTTTATTTTAATGATAAAAGAAAAGGCTCACTTTATTGTCTAAAAAAGTGGCTGCACGTCCTCTAATTAATGCATCAAAGTTAGACACTTTTGGGCAATGATTAGGAGATGATGAGCTAAAACGTGCGCTCAAGTCACACCCCCTATTCTCACACAATTTTGGATTTATTAACTCTATCGCTAAAACCCTATATAACTCTCATCGTACATCTATCATTCATCAACAAAACATATTTATACATCTATTATCTATAATACTTTGAATATTGACTAAAACTAAAATATGGCCCTAAGTTGTTCGTTATTCTTCATTCCCAACATACTGCTTCTCTCGTCTTTATTCGCCGCCGGAGTACCCACAGTCACCGATGGGGAACTTCTTTCCTCGATGATTGGAGTTCAAGGTCTCATCTTCTGCAAACAAGGATCTAAGCTTACCCCTCTCCAAGGTAAATTTCATCAAGAATATATATATTGTAACTGGATGTAAAAAAACCCATAAATTTGATGTGTTCATGATCTTTATATTATTTTAAGTAGGACCTCAACTGGTAGACATATTCAAAAGTTGACGGTTTTGATTGTAAATATAAATCAGTGTATAATATACATATGGACAGGTGCAGTGGCGAGGGTGACATGTGAGAGGGCTGATGAATATGGTTACGAGGCGGAGGATGTGACGGTGCTTAGCCAAGCGACCGATGCGAAGGGTTACTTCTTGGCGACGCTTTCCCCGTCGGAGGTAAAGGATTATAAGAAGATGAGGATCAAAGAGTGCAGGGCGTTTCTTGAGCTTTCTCCAGCTGACACGTGTTCTTTTCCGACGGAGATCAACCGTGGAATTAGCGGAGCCATTCTCCAAAATTATCGTCTCCTAGAAAACAAGCTTAAGATGAAGCTCTTCACCGTTGGCCCTTTTGTCTTCTCGCCCGAGGAAACTCAGGACAAGTCTATCCCCAACGGCTACTAATTTTAGCAATGTTTTTTTTCTTAATGGGCCATCATAATAGGTGGTGTTAAAAGTTGTTATTCATGGTTTTTACGAATTTTGGTGATTTGCAATTAAAGATATACTGATACTAAAGAAATCGCTAACAACTTTATTGTCCATCGCTAACAACAGTATGACAAACATTTTATATTGTCGTTTTATTGTCGTTAATAAGGCCATATACTTTATCAAAAAAAAAAGGCCATATTTCGATAATAAGCCCTTTCACATGTCACTGCGTCAAAAGCATTTAAACTGGACGAATTTATGCTGCTTAATGATAGTGTTCATACAGTACAATAGTACATGCATAGGTACCTCCATTAATGTATTTTCCAATTAACAATATATTATTTTAAAAAAAAAAAATCAATTAACAATATATTATTACACTCTGGGCTTTTGGAGTTTGGACAAGTGCTTCACATACTTAAATTTTAAATTTTGCCAATGAATAGTGAATAGTGAGTATTACTCCAGAATTTAAATAAGAAAAAGGGCGAAACAAAATAAAAAGTCAACAATTGATAAACACAGCTCGAAACTTGCCTTAAATATGCAATACGAAGAAGGCACATGCTTTATCCGCGTAATTCGAACAACTAGTGCTAGTGGGTTTTGCTTAATTAAGTAAATACAAATATACAGTAAATATGCTTTGACTATACAAAAGTTTTCTTTAATTTGATCGAGTTACGCAAAACGGTCCAACTCCATTGGCATTGCATGTATTTCTTCACGCGTTGTATTTTCATATCAGGTAAAAACGATGCCGTTTAACGAGACCTTTTCTTTTCAACGACAGAGATAGTAGACAATTTGGAACGGAACTTGAGAACTGAGACACGGATTAATAACAAGTCAACCTCAATGTCCTACCAAATTTAGAGGGATTTATTTAAATAAAAACTATTAAACAAATAACTCATGATCCAAAATTAGTAATCTAATAACACATGATTTTGTTAGATTTGCAAACTAAATAAAATTTGTTAACCAACAAATTATTTTCGAAGTTTATTAGTTATCTAGTTTTAGGAAGATATATATGGTTCACAAGTTCTGGGAGACAAACTTAATTTTTAAGACATTAAAAGAAAATTTAAAGTTAATTAGTACGTACTAGTAGACAATATTTTTTTTCTAACTAAAAAAAATTAGGTCTCTAAATCCCAAGTCTATTTTTTCAAAAATATTTATCATGCAGGTTGAGATTAGGATAGTAATTCCACAACAACCTAACAAGAACACAATAGAAAAGGTTATGGAGTTTGTATTTATTAGGGTTGTTATCTACAATTTGTTTTTGTTTTGTTTTTTTTGGGCGCGGCGCAACCATCCACAATATAAATTATCCACATGATATGTATACAACTCTATTTTAATGATACATATATATATTTACTAATTTCGAATACGATGTGGTAGTAGAACAAACCATTAAACTGCATATTTTTGTGAGATTCAGTTAAACAATTATCATCAATACTGTAGAACGTAATTACTGTCAAATAGTACATGTGTAGGTAATGAATTAAGTAAGATATTAATATCTGTCGTCAAAAAAAAATCCGATCTCTATATAAATTCTACTCCATTATAAAACTGATTCGATTTCATGTGTCACTATGTATTCAAACATATCCAAAATACGTATCGCATGGCTGTCCTCTAACATAAAAACAAAATTATTATACCCAGCCAATTTAATGCAGCAAGATTAACTAATTGATCAATAATTGGATACGTTACAACTATATAAGAAAATATAGTATACATTTCGTTTTGGATCCGAATATAAGTTAATGAATTAACATTTGAAAAACTCCAAATTTATATTCCCAAATATTTTTCCAGATGTACCGTCATCTTACGCATGGAAACTTCCTGGTAGGCAATTGCATCCAGTTTTAAAACGATTTTTATTTGCAATGGTCTATGTATAAGTCTATCAAAGCTTATACTGTCAAGATCTTGACTTTCTGTTGATATTAATGTGCTGTTTTACCAACATGTTATATATATAATCGAATTTTTTCTTGAAATGCCTAACGTTGGTTGACAATTTTAAATTACCAAATCCTCGCCCTGATTATAAAATTTCAAATTGCTGTAACATAAGTTGGTCAAAATGGACTTTTAGTAAAATCATAAACCAAATAAAAATCAATTAACCTTCAACTTAAAGTCTTAAACATCCATTTATAATTTTCGGGGGTGGACTTTTCTCCTGAACTAGGGTGATTGTTTATCTAATTTTTGATGAGAGACAGATCGATACGTGTGAATATTATAACAATATGGTATATATGTTGAATTTTTGTGACACCGCCACAATTATATATATGTAATATGTACACACATATTATCATTGACTTGAACTTTACGTATTCAAATTCAACTTTCTTAGAAATCCTATATATAATCGAACACACTTGACACAGTTTCTCCAACAAAAACATAATTAAGCTCGAAAAAAAGAAAGAAAAAAGAAACCCAAAAGATGCCTCAAAAACTCATGTTCTTGTTTATCCTTGGCTGCCTCTCCTTATCGCCATCTCTTTCTCTCTCCGCCGAAATTCCGGCCACCGGAAATGCCGCTTCACCGTTCAATGTATGTCGTTTCGCACCTGATCCATCATACTGTAGATCGGTTCTCCCAAACCAGCCTGGAGACATATACTCCTACGGTCGTTTCTCTCTCCGAAGGTCCCTCTCAAGGGCCAACCGGTTCATGTCGCTGATCGATGATCAATTAAACCGGAAAGGCAAAGTGGCTGCGAAAGCCACCATAGGGGCTCTCGAAGACTGCAAATTCCTAGCCAGTCTAACTATGGACTTCCTCCTTAGTAGCTCACGGACCGTCGATTCCACCAGCACGTTGTCGCTTTCTAGGGCCGAGGATGTTCATACTTTTCTAAGTGCTGCGATCACCAACGAACAGACTTGTCTCGAAGGACTTCAATCAACGGCGTCCCAAAATGGCCTCTCCGCTGATCTTTTCAACGATACAAAACTCTATGGGGTCTCTCTTGCCCTTTTTTCCAAAGGTATAATAAATCAAATTTTTTTTACTAAATATGCACGTAATCTCCATTTATTTTAATTTACATATGCACGTAATCGTGTATAATATAACACGAAATCTTCATTTAATTCGCTTTTTTATGTCTCTTGCTTTCGTGAAGAATTATTTTTCATTTTATTAAAGAAATAATTGTTTGAAATAACAATTTGAGAGAAATCACGACCACATTTCTATATAAAAAGAATTAATTACTAGTTAGGAAACAATTAAAATTTCGTATTTCACTGTGTAGGTTGGGTGCCAAGAAGGCAAATATCGAGACCGGTTTGGCAACCACAAGCCAGGTTCAAAAAGTTTTTCGGTTTCCGTAACGGTAGACTACCGTTAAAAATGACAGAAAGGGCACGTGCCGTTTACAACACCGTGACTAGGAGAAAGCTTCTCCAAGCTGAAGCAGACGCCGTTCAGGTGAGCGACATTGTGACGGTGATCCAGAACGGGACGGGAAACTTCACGACCATAAACGCTGCCATTGCAGCCGCGCCAAATAAAACTGACGGTAGTAACGGTTACTTCTTGATCTACGTAACGGCGGGATTGTACGAGGAATACGTAGAGGTTCCCAAGAACAAGAGGTATGTGATGATGATCGGTGACGGCATTAACCAAACGGTTATCACCGGAAACCGTAGCGTCGTTGATGGATGGACTACTTTCAATTCCGCCACATTTAGTAAGTTCATATTTAATCTCACATAACCAATTTTATACTGAAAATATATTAAAATTTTTATCAACCTTAAGAACTTAGCATTATACTTGCAAAAAGTAGAACATAATGTGCGGTTTAGATGAGATGAATATAAATTAGCGTTCGAGTTTCGTCCACACATAATAATTTTTTTTTTGAAAACATGAAGACATGTGCCATGGCCTCTTCGTGCAAGTGCGATATAACTATTCTTTAGAAAAACAATAGTTATATATATACATATATATATCACTATTTAAGACTCAATAATTGTTATAAGCGAAACATAAAAATAATTGTTACTAACTTTTAGTATAAACTTTCCCATGCAATTAATGGATGGCGACTTGGTCGGATGGTCCACCGAAAGTCTTGACTCCACGTCAATTCGTCGTGTCATCAACTAACCTAATACTAATACCACAGTCCAATAAATTAAACAATTTAGAAAAGTTTTATTTTTAGTTCCAAATGTTTTGTTTTATAGTTTTGTTAATCATGATCTAACGAACTAATTTGAATTATATAGTTTTGTTTTAATGAAATAATTAACTAACTAAAAAATTTGTTCACAAATTAAATGGCAGTTCTATCAGGTACAAACTTCATAGGCGTGAACATAACAATCCGCAATACGGCAGGACCGACCAAGGGTCAAGCCGTCGCATTAAGGAGCGGTGGAGACTTGTCTGTTTTCTATAGTTGTAGTTTTGAAGCCTATCAAGATACCTTATACACGCATTCACTCAGACAGTTTTATCGTGAATGTGATGTCTATGGTACAGTTGATTTTATATTTGGTAATGCTGCAGTTGTATTACAGAACTGTAATCTGTATCCACGCCAACCTCGCCAAGGTCAATCAAACGAGGTTACGGCTCAAGGTCGTACGGATCCAAACCAGAACACTGGCACGACGATCCATGGTTGTACTATAAGACCGGCAGATGATTTGGCTACGAGCAACTATACCGTCAAGACCTTTCTTGGTCGACCGTGGAAGGAATATTCAAGAACCATTGTTATGCAAACTTACATAGACAAAATTCTTGAACCGAGTGGCTGGAATGCATGGTCCGGCGATTTTGCATTGAGCACGCTTTACTATGCAGAATACAACAATACCGGACCCGGCTCTAGCACTGCAAACCGAGTCACTTGGCCCGGTTATCACATTATTAACGCTACTGATGCTTCTAATTTCACGGTCACCAATTTCCTAGTTGGCGAGGGTTGGATCGGACAAACCGGAGTGCCTTTCGTGGGTGGACTGATCGCATAATCAACCTTATACTATTCACTTAATGTTAATTAACCTGTTTATTATTTTATATCATTCATGTGTTGTTTTTTAATCAAATAATAATTGTTAATTCGGGCCAATTTAGTGGTGCCTGGTTTCCATCCCACAATTGACTGCTATTTTTCGTAACAGTTGCTAATTTTAGCTAACAACCGAATCATTTTCTTCGAAATTTTAGTAACGGGTAATCAAATTTAAAGATAATACGACTACAAATTAACTTAAATCTAAGGCTCTTTGTGGGGCCGTAGTAACATCAAATGGTGGGAGAGCTTCTCCTAAGTCTAGGACCAATGAAACGACACCGTTGTGTATACATTGGAGACACACGACAAAAAAAATATAGAGACGCTCACTCGGTGGTCCAGGACTAACGGCCACGTGTGCTGACATTGGTGGCTCGTATCGAGGTTCCATGGTTTTTGAAAAAATACAAACCCGGCCCATTAACCCGCAATTAGATGCTCCATAACCTTTTCAAAGATAAAATCCGATTACCCGGAAATTTGGATCCGTTGTGGATGGGTAGACCCGGATTTGAGGCTTCAAATTCTCTGGGAGTTTCCACTATGATGCTGACTAGATCACTCCGTTCTCTCTCACAAGCTTCCATCGGAAATCTGAGCGGTGAAGATATGGAGGAGGAAGAAGAAGATCCGATTTCTATGTCCTCGACCGGTTTAACCGTGACGGCGGGTGATTCGGTGATAGCGGGTTGAACCGGACCTCTGCAAAGCGGGCAAGTGGATCTGGAACGGAACCAAGTATCGATGCAATCGACGTGAAAAGCGTGGCCACATTTAGGGAGAATACGGCCTTCGTCTTCTTCCTCGAACTCCGACAAGCAGACGGAGCACTCTTCCTTCTCTAGTGGTAGCATCTTGGAGGAGGAAGAGTAAACGAAGATCGGGATCTTGTCGAGAACCGCCGGATCGAGAGGGGAGAGGGAGGAGTTGGATTGGTCTTGGATGGCGGAGAGAGCGCGGAGGTGAGCACGAATACGGCGGAGAATGCGACGGTTCTGACGACGGAATAACCAGCGGGCGTAGGTGTGGAAGCAGAGGATCATAATGACGGCGACGAAGAGGATGATAAAGGAGGAGAGCATGATTTTTCCGTTGAGAGCGTAACCAGAAGGCGCGTGGCTCAGGCTCCCCCAAAGTGGCTTGCTGCTTTCTTCTCCGATTCCTCCCATTCTTCTAATAAAGGAAAGGTTTTAGGCAGAACAGAACAGAAGGGAAGAGAGTGCGCAGTTTCCTAGTTGCTTGCTTATTATGTGTATGGGTTTTAGATCCTCTTATTTATAGCCTTTATTTTCATTGTTTTAAACCATTTTATTTCCCATTTATTTTTATTTTTATTTTCCTTCAAATTTTCTTTCTCATTGGAAGTTGATGTATCATAATAATCGTAAGTATTTTGGAAAATAAAGTCCTTTTGGGTCAAAACAGAAAGGTGTTTGCCACTTTCTTCATAAATCAAAGAGTTTGTCATATGTCTAAAGGAAGTCTACAAGTTCTTGAACCCACTTCTGACTTCTCACTTCTCACTTCTCACTTCTCAGTCTATTGATACGCCTAAAGAAACTCGACAAGTTCTTTAACCCACTTGAAAACTACTCGTTTTTTTTTTCTTCCAATTTCTCTATTATAGACGTTTTTAGACGGTTTCTTTCGTTTTTTTTTAAACTATTGCGATGATTAGTGACCAGTAAAATAGAACAATATATGATTATGCACAATTGTACATTTCCTTACAATTCATTTAATTATGTTGAATCGTGATTTATTTTATTTTTTACAAAAATCAAAATTGAACCATTATGCTAATTTTGGGGTTTTAACTATGTGATTACATTCAGATATGTTTTAATATATTTCCTGATTTGGTTATTTTAATGGTATAATTAATCAGACTATATTTTTATTTTCTCTTAGATGTGGATGGTGAAAAAAAAAAACAATTACAACGCAAAAAAATATGGATGCATGATCTACTATTACTAGATACAAATTACAAACTGGAAATTTCATAACTAGATTAACAGATACAGAGACTATCATTAAAGTGTGCTTGCTTAGATGCTAAGAGACTGTCTTAATCTTAGGCCCTCATGTGATTTGCTTCGCTTCGATGGATCTTGCACTTGTTTTCTCTGTTTTTAAAATACATATTATATTCTTTTTTATATATATTCTTTTCGTCAAATGTAGCTTTTTTCTTTCTTTCGTTTGAGTCATTTTCAAATATGGCTTTGAGATCATTTTTACACATCAGAACCTAATAAGTCTTTTGTCGTGAAGAGGATGTATATTGGGTTCCCGTTGGAATTTTCTAGTTTGTTTTACAAATTGATATTGACCTTAATGCTCTACGCCTTTTTCTGTCTTGTTTCTACTTTATATAACATAGGCCTAAAATACAATATACAAATGACAATGATCTATTATGAAATAACATTGGCACGGTATATTTTGATTTTCCCTAAAATCACATATATTACAAGATAAAATTGTACAAGACACTCAAATTCATATTGACTTTTATTTATGATTTTTACTATATCTTTGTCATCTTAAAATTTAAATTATTTGTTATATAATCAAATATTATTTTTCCCATACACAACATGGGTCAAAAAATTAATTAGCTCAATAATAAATTAATACTATATGTTCTTCTCTTATTAGTTGCCCTCACCTTTTTCTCTCTTTTCATTTTCCCCTTTAACACACTCACATTCCCACTTTTCTTGCTTCTCAATGTTCAACACAATTACAATTATTAAAATCTATAAAAGTTAATTTTAGTTTTGATAAATTGGCCGAGTTTAGGGATATGTTATTTTAACTAATATTTTGACGAACACAGTTTTTTTGGATATGCTCATACGGCGGCCGTATAAATAGCGAATCTATGGGTATTCAGTTAGTTGCCCTGTTAGGGAACTTTTCTGCTTAACCAATTACAATTAGAGATAAAAGAATGATATTGTGGTTTATGAACAAGACTAGTAACCAATTAAAATTTTACTAAAGAAATTTTTGTTTAAATTAAAATAATACTCTAAATGCAATATGTTTATACTATATTAAATAAATGCTATTTTATGGTTACTATTGGTAAGTATAAAAGAAATTTAAAATTGTTATTTTGTTTTGTAAATTCAATATGAACCCAGAATAATATCACTAATTCTATGAACATATAAATTATTGATTCAATCAACTAATTGTAAAGTAAAATAAAATTATTTGTTTTTAATTTAATACATTTCCATTCCATGCCAAGAATTTATCTTCCATTATTTTTTTGAAGAATTTAGTTGAAAACATGATTATATTTCAAAGGCATCTTAAACAATGGATCACAAAAAATTAGAATTAGGTAAAGAAAAAAATAAATATAAATGAATAAAGATTTGTAATATACCTGAATTGACTTTTGATATGATGAAGAAGAATAAAAAGTGTCAAAATAGAGATGAGAAAAAAAAAATCTCTAATAACAATGGAGATGAATATGAGTTATAGAAGAAGAACAAATAGAAAGAAAATGGAGTTATAAATGTGGTGAATAAGAGTTATAAATGTGATGAATAAGAGTTGTCTTACTTTATATTTTTATAGGAAAATAAAACAGTTTAAATTTTTTTTATGATGATTTCAAACTTCAGTGTAATTGTCAGGTAGTGTGTGAGAAAATTTAGGGATATATTTATTAAAATTTGAAGCAGTTACTTTTTTGATATTTTTATTTTTAAATAAAAATATTATAAAATAAATCATATGTGTCATATTTTGATTGGTTATGTGATTTGTGTTTTATAAGATAAAAGATAAGAACATATTTAGTGGGAGTTTATTATTGAGTCTTTCATATATTTAAAAAAAAAAGTAAGAAAAAGAGGGAAATAAATCTTTCAAATGAGAGACTTTGAGAACCTTTGTAGAGATTCATTTGATACAAGTATGAACATAGTTAGTTTTAAATTTTCTTTACAACTTAAATTTTAAATAAATAATTAAATTATATATAATTTATTTAAATAATATATTTGAGAGGAGTAATTGAAGTTCTTCCGATTGTATATGTTCTAAGATTGTCCATTTGGTCAAAAACATTCCACAAGTTGGGATAAAGTTCCCATTTCTTCCTCTTATGTGATGTGCCGTGCGGCAAATCTAGAAAA
>VBRH01000072.1:74434-90227 GCA_014578085.1 Cardamine resedifolia
AAAAAAAAAAAAAAGGAAAACTCTAAAAATATCAAAATAACAATCAATTCCTTTACCTTTATCATATTATATGTTGACCGTAATTGATAACCCTCTTTTATTTTGGAAATGGAAATAATAAAAGCATTTAATAATTTTCAGTTTTTTACATCCACATAATTTCTTCAATAATCATAATTTATGTGAGTCACCCCCTTTTTTTAATTTCAATAAAAAAATTTAACATATTTTGACAAAAATACAATTATAAATTATAAATAATTAGCTGAGTAAATAGCTGATACAATTATTTTCGGAATTTTTTGTATAATTAGGTTTTAAAGAGAAAGAATGTAATAAAATAAAAGAACCGTGAGAAGAAGGCGTTATATGATGTAACAGAGAGTCAAGCTTACACATCGGGCCTAGTCATGGCCAACTCATTCATCACACTTTCCCCCCTTTTTTTTTTCTTTAAACTTTTTTCCTCACTTTTTTTTTTTGTTTAATTATTATTTCTTTCGCGTCATTTAGAACAAAAAAAAACTCTAACAATAACACTTAACAGTTTACTCATTACCAATTGAGAGAAAGAAAAAAAGATAAAGACAGCGAGGCCAATATTTCAGACAAGTTTTAGGCATTACAAAGACGAGGAAGAGCAAAATGTTGTTCACTACACAAACTAGACATAGCGTGAGAAGAGTATATAAATTCTTTAGGATCAATTAAAGGTATTGGACAAAGAGAGATACCCAAACTGAAAGAAATCAAACATTTGATCTTATCCAAAACCCGCTAATGCGCAAAAAAAAGGAAAAGAAAGAGTTTTGAAAAGCCGAAAGAAACCAGATTCCTTGAGAAGTTGGGAATATCTCTCTAGTAATAGTTTACCACTACAAAGGAATCATCAAGAATCCAAGTACTATCCATAAATGATTATCTATTAGTATAAGGAGAAAAAGCAAAAGCTAAGAGAGAAAGGGGTTCTCCAACTATCTGATAATAAACCATAATCCATAATAGTTACAACTGCAAGGAACTTACACCGTAGTAGCTCTGATACCTTGAAGCCTCTGCTCTTTCTTCTTCCTCTGGCTTTCTCAAACTTTCTACGAGGGGAACGCACATAAGGTTTGGTGTGGCTGTGTGGTACGCCAGGAGCTGCTTCACGTGAGTTCTTAGGACCTCTAATTTAGTAGAACCTTCAATCATCAACGAAAGCTACTATAATCGCTACTGCAATAGAAAGTCTTTAATACTAATAAAACCAAGCTTGTAAACTTTTAGTGGTCCTAGATATTGCCCAATTTTCGTCAAGATAACTTTTTTTTTAAGCCAGTAGATTTGAACGGTCAGGACAGAAACGAGACTAAATCATAGTAACTAAGTAACATACACACAAGGCCAAGCTAAGAATTTGCACAAGTTTCCACATTTCGTACTGAAAAGGTGAACTAACCCAGTAATTAACATCATTATAACATAATTAAAAACAACAAATTTCATACCTTTCCATCCATATATCGGATCAGACGAGAAAGAGACAACGGTGCTTTATTCACTTTGCTCATGAAAATCACAGCATTGTGTTCTCCTCACCAGAAATCGGTGAACCTAAATCAAAGCAAAAAAGACTTTGAAATCATGGATATATAAAATCAATAAAATGGCGAGGTGTATGTAGTACCTTGACAAGGAGCTTGAGTACGCTTTGTCTTCTTGCTCTTATCTCCGCCTATCAAATCGATACTCTAAAACACACAAGTGAAAGTGAGAAGATGCAAAAATGAATGATGATTGGTAATGATAGGGAGTGAAACTCTTGTTGCTGCTCTGCGGGCTTCTCAACAATCAAATTATGTGTTTTTTTTGTTGTCAACGATATCTTTGGGCTATAATCCAGCACAAGTGGAACAGCCCATTAATAGAAATATTGGGCTTAGGGCTTTATGAACAGAGTTTACTGTTGAAAAGGTAAAAAACCTGACCTTTTGCTATTTCGGCTATATTCTCCGGCGAATCGAGAGAGAGAGAGAGAAAGATGGAGATGCAGGAGGCTAATCAAGGATCGGAGGTTTCTCCAAATCAGACGATTTACATAAACAATCTCAACGAGAAAGTGAAGCTCGATGGTGAGTGATTAATTTCTTCTTTTTCCGATTTGGGTAGTGGTTGATTGAGATATTTGTGCTTTCTTGTTTTCCATACAGAGCTGAAGAAATCGCTGAATGCTGTGTTCTCTCAATTCGGAAAGATAATGGAGGTGTTGGCGTTTAAGACGTTGAAGCACAAAGGACAAGCTTGGGTTGTGTTCGACAACTCCGACTCTGCTTCCACCGCTATTGCTAAAATGAATGGTTTTCCCTTCTACGATAAACCCATGGTACCACTCCTTCTTCCTCTATTCCTTTTCATTATCTTTATCTTTCTTATCAATCCACTTTACTTTTACAATATGTACAGAGAATACAATATGCCAAGACAAAATCAGATGTTGTATCCAAGGCCGATGGCTCTTTTGTTCCTCGCGAGAAGAGAAAGAGACATGAGGAGAAAGGTGACACCTTCAAGTTTTATTTTTGTTTGCTTGCTTCCTTGGACCATTGCTGCTCACTATACTTGTAAATTTATTTCTCTGTTACCATTAGTTGTTATATCGAATGCACATACTATGCGAAGCCGTTTGTCATTCATGAGTTTAGGATATCTTTGCTTCTCCACAACTTTTAAACAGTATGTTGCCAAATCTAAAAATTCGTCTTTGGAATTGCAGGAGGCAAGAAAAAGAAAGACCAGCACTATGATTCTACACAGCCGGGCGTGGCCATGAACTCAGCATATCCAGGTGTCTATGGTGCTGCACCTCCTGTGAGTTATCTCAACATTCTCTTTCTCACATTAATGCTTTTTGAGGGATTCTTTTCCCACATTCTAATCGTAATTCTTATTCCCGCGGTTTTCACAGCTTTCGCAAGTACCATACCTTGGTGGTGCGAAACCCATTCTGCCCGAGGCACCGGCTCCGCCAAATAACATCCTCTTTGTGCAAAACCTTCCTCACGAGACAGCCCCGATGATGCTTCAGGAGCTGTTCTACCCCTACCAAGGGTTTAAAGAGGTTAGGATGGTTGAAACCAAACCGGGGATCGCCTTTGTGGAGTTTGCAGATGAGATGCAGTCAACAGTCGCAATGCAGGGACTTCAAGGTTATAAGATGCACCAAAACCAAATGCTCATCACGTATGCCAAGAAATAGACAATTTCCTTTGGTCTTGTGGTCTCCATGAGATATTTGTATCTGTCTATGTCATTTCTTCCATAGTTTGTTCAACAAGGAAACTTGATCTTTCTTGTGTTTTGTTGTAGAATTTCTTAGAATGTTACCATTATCTAACTTATAAAACTTCCATCCATCAAAACAGTTGGCATCTTGTCAATCTCATTACTATAACTTGTATTCCAGTTTGATTCGGTGTTTGTCTAGCTGATGTTTCGTCGTCACCTTCTTCCACTCATTGATAATCCTCTTCTTCCATGGCCATGATCTGCAGCTAGAGGAAATATGTATAATCTTTGCTCTGTAATTTTGAATGGGGAGAGCGGATGATCGCCTGAAGCTCCGCAATATTTATTCCATTTTTGTCCATAAATTGTTTTTGGATATCTCTTCTCTATTAAGGCGAAAAGCAATCATTTATGTGATGTTGGATTGGTGAAAGAAAAGTCTTTGTTGTGTAGCTGTTTTTCTTTGTTGCTGATGACGTCAGCGATCATTGGGTCAAAACTCGTGCGCCAAGAGAATTGAGTGAGCTCTCTCTCATCAAACCCTTTGAGAATACTGGACACTCCATATGCATTTAAGTTGTCAAACAAGAAAACATTCATTAGACGATGGTTCAATAAATGAGTGAGCATTTAGTAGGAAACACGAGTGTGATACGGACACGTAAGCATTAATGTGTTTATAGATTTGGTGATGACTTCATTGTCTGACTCTGTCTCTTCTTTTTACTAGACAAAAGATTTGTTGCTGATTCATCTTTGGTCTGGGTGACAGACACCGCCTAATTACTGTTAGCACCTCTTGTTTTTCTGCTTTTGTTTCTCTAATCATCGCCCCAAGTTTTATTTTAGTAGTATAACATGTGGATGTGCAAAATCAGGAGTCTTTCAACTAATCTAAGTACTAGAACAATTTGATTCATCTTGTCTTTTGATGAGTCACTTTTGCAATAGTCATTTGAAAACACCATGGTGTCGCATAATACATAGACCATATAATATAATGTAATAGTATACATTAAGACATTAAAAATGTGACAAGGAGGAATGATATCAACACAGGGACCTTACAAGAACATCATCATATTTTGAATGTTTTATTATGTTAGAGAAAGTTAGGCCAGCACGCAAAGCCCTACGTTCACTCTTTCATTATTCCTCTCTTCTTTTGCCCCAACAGTCTTTGACGACCCACTTTCCCTTTTTGACTCCTCTCTCCCACACGCATATATATGTTATTATTAATTCAAATGGTTTTTTTTTTAACATATACTATTTCGAAATTTATCATCATGATACTATATATATCGACTGATAAGAGGAGATATAATAAAGTTTTCATTTATGTAAGATATAGAAAATGAACTATTCAAATAAGTCTAAACTTTCATATATAAAAAGTTATGTCAGAAAATTAACTTTACTTTTACTTTTAATGGATTGGTAGTAATTTATGATCAAATATCTTCACAAATGTTATTAGAATACACTAGAATGATCAAGTGAATATTTAAAAATCTGAAGACTAATTCACTATGAATGAATATCCGAAACTAAAGAATACGGATACTGTTATTCTTACCAGAACCTAGGGTAGATGCTAGCTAAGTTTAATCGTAAGAAAGATCTAAGATATTGCTTATCAAAGATTGACTGGCTGCACAGGATCCTAGCACTAAACGGTACACATAGCTAGGGTTTATGAAGAGTTAATTTGTGAAATTTAGGGCAGACAAGCCTTTGCGTTCTTAAAAGATCAATTTTATGGAATTAAAAGTTATGAAACTTAGCCGTTATTAGACAAGGCATTTGTTTGGCCCTAGTTTCTTTTAGCTCTATCTCTTCTTCACTCTCTCACTTTTCTTCTTCAACCCTTCTTTTGCGTTAGATGTCATCATGGCATAGCATGGTTATTTTGCCTTACGTAAAACACACTCACGCCAACACACACACATATATGTGACATACATTCTACATATACGCATGTGCGTGTGAGTCTTCCATTAATGCAGCCTTTGGGTCTATATATATACAAACCTTTCATAACCAAAGCTCTCATACAATAGATCTAGTTCACATACTTGGAAATGCGGGGTGAGAATCTCCACGTTGGAGAAGCAGGGCACGTGCAAACCAACAAACACGAAATCAGTCTCATGTGCTTTGCACGCGCTCCCCTTCTCCAACATGAGCTCCTCACCCATTGTTGTTATATATCTTTTAAACCTTTTTGATAATTCTAACTTTTTTGGTTGTTCTTAACTTTTTCTTCTTTTTGTTAAGTCATATGAATTTCAGCGTTAGTTAAAATTCTAAGTTTTCTGATAAATGTAAATAACTATATATAGGCGAGTGTGTGTTTGCTTTGGTTATTTTTGAACTTTATTTTGTGAGACAAAATTGACCAAAGCGTAGCGTTTCTCAATGGGATTGACGTTTTGATGCATACCTTGGGAATGCATCAGAGGGCCTTGAATGGACTATTTTTGTTACGAAAATCCTCTTGTATGTTTACTGAAATTACGGCATGTGCCACTATAGCTCATATCTGGATTTAGATAGTTTTCGAACTTTGAAGCTTTTTGTTACGGTTTTGGCAGCAGATGTGACGCAGTGAGAGGTACACGAAAATGGAAGGAATAGGGTTGTTCTGCAAGCGTCTCATGATCTGTAAGATCGAATCTACTGCTCTTTTACTTGTATTTGAAAATCAGAAACTGCTCTTTTACTTTAGCTGTTCATAATCATATCCCTCTCTTTGTCATTTTCAAATTTTATTTTGGTTCTACGACTTCCAGACGCACATTTTCGAGACTTTGAGTTTTATAAATGTGCTCCGAACATTTTTTAAAAGAATTGTTTCTAATATCCATAGATATTAGAAAAAATTAATGATCTTTGTATACGTGTGAGAAATATCAAAATGATAAAACAGAGGAAATGTATACTATTAATAGCTAATAGAAGCTCCAAATGTACGATTTTAGTCCATTTATTATTCAAATTTTATCTTTAAATTATATGCTAATTTATTTAAAATCTTATAGCTTTAAATCAAAACAATATATTTCAAGTGAGAATGTTCAAAACAAATGCTACTATTAGAAAAATATAAAGGGATTCATATTTGTTTTCTTCATTAGTAGTGTTTATAAAAGAAAATCAATAAATATTTCTTAAGTTGAAAAATAAAATAACAATGCCAACTCTTTTTTTAAAATTTTTTCCCTTTTTTTTTTGTTTGGTCTAAACAGAAATTGTGTGGGAAGAGGAGGGGCTTATCATCATCATTCATCTCACACTCTACAGTCTTCTCTTCCCCGAAAACAAAAAATGGATTCGAATGTTGAAGAAAACCTAAACCCAGAAACCAAATCCGGAGAAGAAGAAACCCCACTCTCCATTATCCCTTCTTCTCTACCAATCGCGTCTCTTTCTCTGACCTTCATCCCCAGCTCAACCCAATTTCTCAAATTGTTTTCTCATCATCCAAACAAGGTTAGGATCCCAACGCAGGCCTCTTATCTCACCCATCTCTCTCTTTCTTCTGTTTCTCCTTTACCTTCCAGAATCTCTTTCAAATCCACCATCGCCGCTAACCCTCTCCAATCCCCTCTCTCCATCGTCCCTCGTCGTCCCGTCGATCCTTCCTCCGCCGCAGCTCTTCGCCGTGCTGCCGTTGTCTGGTTCCGCAATGACCTCCGTGTCCACGACAACGAGTGTCTCAACTCCGCCAACGACGAGTGCGTCTCCGTTTTGCCCGTTTACTGCTTCGACCCTCGAGATTACGGGAAATCCTCATCCGGATTCGACAAAACGGGGCCTTTTCGTGCCCAGTTTCTGATTGAGTCCGTTTCAGAGCTCAGGAAGAATCTCCAAGCGAGAGGGTCGAATCTGGTTGTTCGGGTCGGGAAACCCGAATCTGTTCTGGTGGAATTGGCTAAGGAGATTGGAGCGGACGCGGTTTATGCTCACAGGGAAGTGTCTCACGATGAGGTTAAAGCGGAAGGGAAGATAGAGACGGCGATGAAGGAGGAAGGCGTTGAAGTCAAATACTTTTGGGGAAGCACTCTCTATCATTTGGATGATTTACCTTTCAAAATTGAAGATTTGCCGTCAAATTACGGAGCTTTCAAGGACAAAGTCCATAAATTGGAGATTAGGAAGACTATTGCAGCACTTGATCAATTGAAAAGCTTGCCCTCTCGAGGAGACGTAGAGCTTGGCGAGATTCCTTGTCTCCTGGATCTCGGCATTAACCCCACTGCTAGAACGAGCCAGGTCTGAGTTTTCTTAATCCTTGCTTTGCTTGATTGATTTCTTAGTCATCCAGGTTTAGGCATTTAGAAAAAGGTGGAAACTTGTGGGTTTTATCTTTGTTGAAAGGTTCAAAATTGGCCAATAGGTTCCAGTTGTAGAAGAGAAGAGCTACTCATAGAAACAGGCTCATATGGAAAAATGTAGTGCAATTCCAATCAAGTGTTAACAGTTTTAATGCTGTTTGAAGGTCCATTGATTCTTCATAAGATCAATGAATGTTTTTCTCTTTCGGTCCAATGAGCGTCTGTTGCTCTTACACCTTTTCTTAGGAGTTAACATTATGTTCGTACCAGGAGGGGAAGCCGACAATGGTTGGTGGAGAGACAGAGGCGTTGACTAGACTAAAGAGCTTTGCAGCGGATTGTCAGGCTCGGCTGAACAAGGGAAACCAGAAAGGAGGCAACAACAGTGTGTTTGGTGCAAACTTCTCTTGCAAGATATCACCTTGGTTAGCCATGGGAAGCATCTCTCCTCGTTCAATGTTCGATGAGCTGAAGAAAACAATATCTGCATCAACCACCCCCACAACTCGAAGGTAAAATGTCTCAGAAACACAACACTTGAGGGAACTCTGTTGAATCGTTTGGGCCATAGTAAGGATGTGTCTAGTAGCTACTCATTCTTTGAAATGATTTTCCCAGGAGAGGACCGGGAGATACTGGACTCAACTGGTTAATGTATGAGTTGCTATGGAGGGATTTCTTCAGGTGAGCTCTTGTTTTCTTAACTTGGCCCCAAGTAGAATTTTTTTGTTTTTTTGTCTGAATCTGTCATTGATGTGTTTTTAACTTGGAACAGGTTTATAACCAAGAAGTACAGCTCAGTGAAAACGCAGGTGGAGGCTGGTCCGGCTACAGCCTGTACTGGAGCTCTTGCTTAAACGTATGAAAAAACTTTCAGTGACAGGAAAAATTAGAACCCATCTGGTTTTTGCCCTACTTTTGATACCTGTTCGAAACCTGAGTATCTGGAGAATGAATTAGTAAGCTTTTTCTCGGGCTCAAGTTTTCTAGTTCTAAACATTTCAGCTACTCATTCTATAAATAAAAGACTATTATGTAGTTACAATGGATGGAAGGACTAAGAATTTTTATTGACTTTAAGAGAAAGTTTGCAATTTCACCGGCTTTAAACACTTCAACCTGGCCAGTGGTCACACATTAGATCAAATAACTGAAACATTATACGAAAAAATAAAGGAATGGTGTCAGAAAGAAATATAAGTACTCTTTAAAATCTGCACTACCTTCTACCTAAAGATGAAGCCTCCAAAATCATTTTCAATATGCTTTTTATATGTGTATGTAGCCAAACTGCCTTTGAACTTTCATAATTATAAAAACCCCTTTATAAGTAAGACCAGAAACAAACAAAAAAAAAAACAAGGCTTTTTCTTCTTTCTCAAGGGTTTTTTTTTTTAATCTTTTCTTTTGTTGCTTCTTCTATATGATGCCTGAAACTCTCAAAGAAGAAAGGACAACGAAGACGACCCAAAGCATCATGAAATAAGCAGAAGTAAGCCATGCCCATAGCCTTGGACCTCCAAGCTCAGCTCCTATAATCAACCTTCTCAACACAAGCACCACTATACATCCCACAGATGTCGCAAAGAATATCAGCAGCGAAAAGCTTAGTCCTTTTGCGTTTTCTATGTATAAAGGCTCTCTGTATGCAAAGTAGTTGTAGACTGTGTTTATCAGCCACGGTACTCCAATTCCCACATAGATGTTCACCGAGTTACTGCAGGCATTATCACCAAAAATATCATGAAAAGATCTTTTCTTGTTTGAATACGGTTTTGAGATTTTTACCTGCAGGTGATATTTGCAATGGCTGAATCTGCGGTTAGTTGTCGCTCTGCAGCAATTTTACTTGCTACTAAGTCTGGCCATGAAGTTCCACCTGCGAGTGCCGTGAATGCTATCACATATGGGTTTATTCCTGCAAAGATGAAAAGGGTTTCAAATGTGTTAGAGCTGAAATGTCAAATCTTTTAATTTTAAAGTGGTGTGTGTGTACCAGTGACACAGCTTATAAGGTCGGTAAGTTTTGTGAGGACAAAGGCTACTCCGCTGATGAAGAGGAGAGAGCAGATGAAAGCCACCCAACCGTGAGCAATGCTGCAAGGAGGCACAAATGCAAAAAGAAGTTTCCAAGGGGCAAGGAGTAATTGCCAAAAGGATTTCGCTATTCGGAGATAATTGCTATCCACTTTCTTTGATTCTGATGTTTCCAACTGTTTGATTAAGAATTGGAAGGAAAACAAGTTAAGAAACATGTGTTGATAATGATCAAAAAGCCCAAAATGGGGTATATAAGAATCTAAAAACACTTGTTAAGTTGAAGATTTTTACCATTATTGCATCCACGAATTGATGTTTCCAAATATCCAAAACAGTAGAATTCTTCGCCTTACCCTTCTTAGTCAAAGATTCGGGTGGAGTATCTGCCACTGTATGATAGGTGATCCCTGAAAAAGTGTTTGTTACAGGGAAAATTAATTTATAACAGTACTAAAAATTAATTTATAACAGTACTAGAGATGAATATCTACACACTAATCATACGGATTAATTTGCGCTTAAACTTATCTTATATCAATAGAGAGACAACCTACACATACTTAGTACCTGAATCATTGTTAGCTGAATGAATTGAGAAGATATCAACAATGTTTCTGTTTCCAGATTCAACAGATTCTTGAGCAGCATCCGAATACACGTCATGAACATCATTGTCATCTTTGGAAGGATCAATCTCCTCTGGAACCCACTCCTCTGGCCTATCCCCTCTTGACCTTCAAATAGCAAATACAAACACAAAGATTCAATCTTTAGTGAAAATCCACTTTGAAGAAACTAATATTATTGTCTGGAGAAGTAACCAACATTGGTAAAGACAAATAAGGCCATCGCTTGTCTTGCGCATACGCATGACATAGAAGTAATCCATATTGCACTACTGTCAATAATGCCTCCACAAGCGTAATTACATTTGGTGACCACACCTGTGACACATGAAAAGAACACACGGTTTTAGACATCATCAGTATATATTCAGCAGAATCTGTTTAGTTCGCTTGCCACAGGTACCTCGAGGATTATGTATAGCCAGATGTAAGCCCAAAAAGACCAAACCAGCTCAACCAGCCAAACGCCCAAGTCAGATATCTTTTTCAGTTCTCCAGCTTTTGGCATCACGACACAAACAGCATGGATTGGGAATAGATCAAATGCAGCTGAGCCAACAAGTGTTCCAGGACCAAGACCTATATGACAAAACATAAATGTAAGAATTCACGAACTTTAAAGTTAAAACTCGAATTTTTTGGAATGAAGAATATAGAACAAGAACCACACCTCCAGCATATCGCTGCCCGATATTCCGTATTGCATCAATGGTAGCCAAAGAAATCTGAGGAAAGCTAGTTCCGAACGCCAACAAACTGATGTCTGCAATAGTAAAGTTCCAAACTTTCTTGTATGTGATGACTTCAGCTTTAGTAATGGGATCAATTGCAACCACTCTACGGGAATGTTTCACGACATTCTCCATAGACTTGAAAAACCTTGCAGTAATCGCTGACAACCCGATAAAGCAGTAGGCAAGACCGAGAAAATATAACACACCCCTCAAACCCTCTGACAGATGAATTTCTCCCGGGAATGTAAAGTAGTTGTCACATCTTACATGCCCAAAAACCTTAGAAGATTCTTGCAATTCCTGGGTTTGATTAAGAATTGAGCCCATGGTAGCTTATTAAACCCCCACCCCCACCTGATGAGTCAACTGAACACTTGTGCTCACTGCTGGGAAATAAGAATCTGCCACAACAAAAAGAGGCTTACAAAGTTTAGAATATGATGAGATAATCTTTAGCCTGATCGATCGAATAGTAACATGAGAAGGAGAAACAAACGGAACATGCAATATAGACTTCTTTCCAGAGAATCCGTAACACAGACTAAACACTGCAAAGGATCCAATGGCATGTCAGCGAAAGAAAAGGCGCGGAATCGAATCTAAAACAATTGCATGTTCCACAGTGTGCGTAATGAAAATCCAGAGGTAAAGCAGATCAAAGGAACGACAAAGATTATAAATTTCATCATGAAAACAAGTAGGGGTTCTTTTAACAAATTTCGAGAGCCAAAAACCCTAATTTCATCAAACAAATCTCAACAAAAATAGCTAAGAAAAAAAAAGAAGAGAGCATGAAGAGGAATCAGAGTGAGACACGTGACGAAAAAGATCAATGCGGACCTACCGGAGAATATCTCAGTGAACGGCATTCACAATCAGCCGGTCACAGGAGAAATTTTAAACGGAAGGCGAGAGACGGTAGTTGGAATCGGTCAAGCGTAGGATATTGCGGTGGAGACTGCTGAGCCATTTATATAGCAAACACACACACACATCTAATCTCTAATCTCTCTGCATGACACACACTTCGATTATTGTTTCCCACACGGACTTGTCTCCATTGGTCGATTCGTATATTCACCCCTGTCACGTGTTGTTAGCTTATTGGATTATTTAGTTGACTAATAAGTTCTTTTATTTTATTTTTGAGTCCCCGAGCTTTCTTTGATATCATCATCATCCTTTAAAATCGCTTGCTTTAATTTCAAAACCTCACCAAAAGGTCCAAAACTAATCAATTTGTTTGTTTTCACATTGTATATACATATTTTTTTTTCTTCTCAAATACCAAAAATATGTATGACATTGAGATGGTAGCGACTAGATATTTATTTCATTTTTACTAGATTTATGTATGACAGTGACATCAATCTACCTCTTATTTTATCACATGTAATTCGTGTAAAGTGTGGTCTTGCTAAAGTGAAGTGACTAGCAAGTCCAAAATATGTGTTCGTTCTTATTGGGTTTAATTATCAGTAAACCTCATAATTGGAATCCACATTTTGTTGTGACATCTTATGCGCAACGTGATTGGAAATTGCTAAACTCTTATGGTCAAAACATATTTGATAAGGAAGTTAATACGTCATAGATTACAATTAATTTGGAGAAAAAAAATCCCTCCAAAAATACAGATATCTCACAGATGGACATATACAAACTCACAAGTATACTATACAGAGAGGAAACCAAAAGAGTGAAAGACCATGATACTGAAAAACGCCTTTCCAAATTTTACAATCGTAATATTTCGTAACACGTTTGCGTGAGTTTGCACCATAATTGAAGTTTCTTACTAAAAACTAAAAAAAAAAAACTAACTGATAAGCAGATAAATAACATGGACCAAAACAATGGCTTTCTTTATTTAGTCATCATGCTTCACAAAACGGCGCATGAATCTTCACAGCCAGATAGTTTTTGAAAATCGGCATGATCTAAAGCTTTTGTTGATACAAAGTACACTGCCATTATATTATATTTCAATATATGTAAAAATTCTTATTCTTTAACATAAAGAAAAAAAGTACACTGCCATTAAATTTTCTCCATTCAATCGTTAACAACATATATATAACATATTCCCCAAACAAAGATCACCAAAGACGGTGCCAAGAGTCATGCCCAACTTTAGATATAAGTTTGGTGCTGGTCATATGATTCGGCATATGTAAGAAATCGATGACCGAACAGAGCCATGTGCTAATTTTTTTAAAAGAGAAAAGGAAAGAAAATGATGATATAGTGAAATTATGGCATTTACCGTAACTCATAACAAAATGAAAAACTAATAAGGGTATATATGTAATTTAGAAGGGCAGGCAAATTTAGTTTGAAGCCCTATATCTCTTGTACTATATATATATAAAAGGCAAAACCCTAGCACTTCTCTTCGACTCAGCCGTCCTTTTTGCTGAAACCATTTGGAGTTGGAGCTTAGGAAGACGACCATGGTATCTATCTCCTCCCTTGGCTCTTTTCGTTTATTTTTATTTTTATTTTTATCTTCTCTTGATTGGGATCTGTTTTAGTCGTTTGATTTCATGGTAGAATCAACGAATCTGATTATTACTTTTTTCATATTGAACGAGTCAGTGTATCCCTTTTCCTAAATGCATTGGCTCTAACGATGTACTGATATGATAAGGATTTAGGGTTTGTTAGATTTGGTAGTGGAGAGCTAATGAATGCATCCAGAAATTTGCGTAGAGAGCAATGGCCTTCTCATCTCGTTTGTTTACTTTTATTTACCTAATTAGCGCTACGATTTTGGTTTTAGGCCCCAAAGAAAGGAGTGAAGGTAGCTGCCAAGAAGAAGACGGTATGACCTTAATTTGTTTTTCAATCTTATTTTCTTCTTTAAGGTTTTGAAACATTCATTTTATCTTGTTGGGTTTCTGTTTATGTTTCCTGGTTTTTCCAGGAGAAAGTTACGAACCCTCTATTCGAGAGGAGGCCGAAGCAATTCGGTATTGGTGGAGCTCTGCCACCTAAGAAGGATCTCACTAGGTACATCAAATGGCCTAAGTCAATCCGTCTTCAAAGGCAGAAGAGAATCCTCAAGCAGAGGTTGAAGGTCCCACCTGCTCTTAATCAGTTTACCAAGACTCTTGACAAGAACCTTGGTTAGTCTATTGTTTGCATTCTCAATCTCCTTTTTTGGTATTTTGACTCTTCAAACACTTTACATGGTTTTGGTGTTGCTGCTCCTCTTTGTCATTGAAATGTTTGCCAGTCTTCTAGATTTTCGAGCAGTACAGATTGTGTTGATACTGTAAAGATCTTGAGAAAACTTGATATGTTTCTGTCATTTCCACCCTTTGTTCAATCATATTATGTATTTGATTATTGCAGCAACCAATCTCTTCAAGGTCCTTCTCAAGTATAGGCCAGAAGACAAAGCTGCCAAGAAAGATCGTCTTATCAAGAAAGCTCAAGCTGAAGCTGAGGGAAAGCCTTCCGAGTCTAAGAAGCCCATTGTTGTGAAATATGGCCTCAATCATGTGACCTACCTCATCGAGCAGAACAAGGCACAGCTTGTTGTCATCGCTCATGATGTTGACCCAATTGAGTTGGTTGTTTGGTTACCTGCGCTGTGCAGGAAGATGGAAGTCCCTTACTGCATTGTCAAGGGGAAATCTCGTCTTGGAGCGGTAAGCCTAGTGTCCAACTGAGTCTTGGGCTCACGTCTCTCTAGTTAGCTTGGAGGGTTTATCTTTATTTCTGTCTCTTACTTTCAGGTTGTTCACCAAAAGACTGCTGCTTGCTTGTGTTTGACCACTGTCAAGAACGAGGACAAGCTTGAGTTCAGCAAAATCCTTGAGGCGATTAAGGTAAAAACTTTTTTGTGACGGATAGATTGGTGAGCGCATTGAAACATATACTTGGAGATTTTTATGAACTTTAACTCGGTTCTTGTTTTGGTGTATAGGCTAACTTCAATGACAAGTACGATGAGTACAGGAAGAAATGGGGAGGAGGCATAATGGGATCTAAGTCACAGGCTAAGACCAAAGCCAAGGAGAGGGTTATTGCAAAGGAGGCTGCCCAAAGGATGACATAAGAGGATGGCTTAATTTGCGTGCGTCTGTTCGGATTCGTAAAACCTTAATAGAGCTTTTTGTTTAGCTGTTTCTTCAACTACTCTTTTTAGCTGAAGTCTTATTTTATGAATGTTTGCACTTTCTTCGGACAGTTTCAATTTTATTCAAGCCGGATATTTTTGGTCTCAGTAACAAGTTAAACATGATATTGCGAAATTAACGTCTAAGCTAATTACATTCTTTAATTATGCCAGCCTTGTGAGTAATTTGTTGTCTTTAGTGTTGGCTTAAGCATACAAATTAGATTGTTTCTTTGAAATGAAAATATTTTTCCTTTTGGTTAATTTGGCGAAATTAGAAATTCAGAGAACAATAAGTGAAAATAGTAAGTGGGCTTGTCAATAAATAAAAAAGAAGTTAATAACAAGTGGGCTGATAGAAAATAACAGTTTGGGCCTGATATAAATTGGATATCTTTCTATATGACCCAGGTTCAAGCTTTTTTAGAATTTGACGGTTAATAATAATTTTCGTTGGTCACTGCGATTTGCAATAGATATCATCTGAGGTGATTTGGAGGGAATCTTGGGCATGGAAGGCACTGATCCAAGCTCAGAGCTGGAGCTCTACACCATCCCTACTCATTCCGGTATGTCTTCATCTCTCGCCTTATCATCTTTTAGATTTCTAGGGTTTCTCTTAGGTAGGGCGAAATTGATTTGGGTGTTTGTGTTTTTGTT